>CM060309.1:99233461-99243461 GCA_030674185.1 Monoplex corrugatus | reverse complement strand
AGTCAGGTTACCCTGTACATGATACAAGGGTGTTCTGTGGTGAAGGCTGAAGACCCCCCTGACCATTACAGAACCTCCACCAAAGGCCACCTTTTCTTGGACAGTGGTGTCAATAAAGCGTTGCCCTGGGCGCCTCCAGACCCTCAGTCGGCCGTCGTTGTGGTTCATGGTGAAGCGTGATTCATCACTGAACAGGACCTGGGACCATTGCTGACGTGTCCGCCTCACGTGACGTCTGCAGAAGGCGCGGCGTGCTGCCCTATGGGCTGGAGTTAAGCGTGGCCGTACAGCTGGGCGACGAGAACGGAGGTTAAACCCATGAAGGCGGTTCCGTATGGTCGTGCTGGCTGATGTTGATGTTAGTAGCCACCCTCAGCTGCCTTCGAATGATGCTGGAAGAGGCTGTTCTTGTCTGCAGGGCTTGTCGTTCGATGAGACGATCTTCACGTGGGTTTGTCTTCTTCGGTCGACCAGATCTGCGTCTTTCATGGACCCTCCCAGTGGCTGTGAAGCGTTGAATCAGTCTGACAATGACCGAGATGGACACCGAAGTCGCCTGGCCACTTCTCGCTTGGGAACACCATCTTGGAACCATGCAACAGCTCGTCCCCTCTCAAACTCGCTCAATTTTCGTCGTGGAGGCATTGTCAGATCAGGCCTACTACTGGTGGAATGTCTTCTTATAAAGCCAAGCAAGAGACAGCATCTCACACATAAACAGCAGTGCTTGCACGTGCATAATGGTTTTTCCATCTGGCTTGTGCAATGTGTTCAGGCAGAACGGTCCAAAACAAGGTCCTTTTTCGCAAGTTTCCGCTTTTCCGTTTGCGGCCAAGCTCAGTAGTAGAGAATCCCGTGCAATTTTCGCACTAACACAACATCGCCCACTTACAGCTGAACAAGAATTCATAACAATTTGGCTGGACTGATAACTAAATAACAGTAGCGAACTGAGTTTATTACGCATCTGTTTTCTCATAGTGATCCTTAACTTTTTGTGCGTAGCTTATAAGGCATCCACATTTAGTTCAAAGGATTGACATGTGTGCATGAAATGTTCAATCTGCATGTTTGGTGAATGTGTATACAAGGTGTTTTCAGGTTTCTATAAGCCAACGGACATTGACACGACTAACACAGTCTGTAACGTGCCTATTTAATATTGTGCTTAGCTTTACACGCAGAGAGGATTACCGCAGTGGTAGGTTCGCACGATTTTGAGCTGGGAGATTGGGAAAGTCTGCACACTCTACCGAGCAGGCAGAGTTGTCCAATCGGATCAAATCCAAGATTTTCCAAGTGGAAATCCAACGTTTACCCACTTGACTACTGTGCCTGTTGTTAAAAAAGATTTGCCTGTGTAAAGTGCTTAAACAATGTCTTAGCATGGTTAAAAACACTTCAGCTGTCAGGTAAAAATACTTCCACACAAGAATAGAAACGGATCCGCCCTACCCGGACAGACGGAGGTCTACCTTACCCCAGGGAGAGTACTTCATTCTTTGTGTGTGGTGAGCGCTGTAGGTGTTATCTGATCCATCAGATTGGTCTGACTTAATGTGATCAGGCAAGTCAGTCTGCTGCCATTGTTATCGACAAAACATGAAGGGCACGATAATTGTGTGGTTTGTACTCTGGTTTCCAGTTAAAAGGTCAGAGCTCGAACCTGCTTGGGTACAGGGTGGACAATTTTTGGAATCCTGCGTTGGTAAAAGTTGGCGATTTTTCTCCCATGTCAACATAGGTGCAGATCGGTCTGCTAAGGCCTAAAGCTCCCATTGTGTGTATACGCGTGCCGAACATCAAATACATTACTGACTTAAAAGACTTAAAACTATGTAAGCCTTGTAAAGCACAAAAATGTCAGCATGAAGGGAGGGGGAGAGAGAGAGACAGAAGAGAGAGTCTGATAGTCGTAAATTGCCGAAATTTTGAGGTACAGAACAGCTATACACTTAACATGCACCTTCTTGTTAATATCTCTGTGACCACCTCCAAATGCGCACCCTGCTGACCCTTTCCGTTCTTCTTCTGACACTACTTGTGTATATATCCCTCGATACAAATGTTCCACAGTCAGTCGCCATTAGTACGTCTTCCAGATTGACCTTTTTGCCCAGCAGTGATTTCCTGCTTCACCCACCAACCCCTGCATCCCATTCCCCCCTCCCTCTTGTTCTCTCCTTCTCATGTTTGTACCCTGTGTGTGTGTGTGTGTGTGTGTGTGTGTGTGTGTGTGTGTGTGTGTGTGTGTGTGTGTGTGTGTGTGTGTGTGCGCGTGCGCTTTGATTTGATTTATATGTCAAGATTTAGTGCCTTACAATTTTATTATTATTATTATCATTAATACCATTGTTATTAGTATTGTTGTTATTATTATTATTACTGTTACTACTATTAAACAATCACTTGTATATTTAAGTGAATGCCAGAATTGCAGCAGCCTACATACGACGGGGAGGGGAGGGGAGGGGGAAAATCAAATTAACAAAAGAAACCGTGGTTACTTGTTCATGTATAAATCTCAGAGAACTGTGGGTGAACTTTCACATAACTGTGTATCCGTGTTTGTACCTTTCTGCTTCAAATATCTTTGGTGGGTTGCTCTTACAGTCTTAGTATTACCAGATCACTTGAGTCAGTGTTAAGATTATCTAGTCAGGTCAGCATGGTGCCACTGTTTGTGTTTTGTTTTGTTTTGTTTTGTTTTGATTCTTGTCAAGAAATCGCGTCCTCCTAACTGGGATGAGGAATCTGGAAGTGTGTCAAATGATCCTGCATATGACTGTGTTCCTTTTTTTAAATTTTTTTTAAACGTTTCTGCACAGAATATCTGTAATGTGTGCTGGGTTTTTAACCATATTAGACGTGGCAGTTGGTTTTAACGTGTCAGCCTGATGTGGTGGCCTTAGTGGTTGGCTGGGTTATAAGAATGGGACATAGAAACACAGGTAGGCACCACCAGAGTGGGTTGAGGATTAAGAGGACGAACAAGCCAACTTTAACGTTGCAAGGTAGGAGTAAGGTCAAGACACGAGATCTTTAGTTCGTTGCTCTATCAATAATAATAAAAAAAAAAAGAATACATAAACAAATAAACAGAGAGAGAGAGAGCTAGCCAGCCTACAAGAAAAAAACCCTGTGTCCCGCCCGAGAGTCAAACCCATGCCCTTTGTGTTATCAGCATGGCACACTGACCAACTGAGCGACGGTGCCACTGAAACTATGGGCCTGCCTGGGAGTTGAACCCACGACTCCTGCGTTATCAGCATGAGCAGAGGGGCCACTTTGTGTTCCTGGTTGTTTGGTGAGGGCTTCTCTAGTGGCCCCAGTTACTTCAATAGGTTAGGGCGTCGTGATGTTAACATGGGGATCATTGGTTCAGCCCTGTTAAGAGGCCATAGTGGAGTTTAAATTTATTCTTTTTTTTTTTTTTTTTTTTTTTTTTTACGCGAGCTGGTTCGTGTTTTTCATAGAGCCGTGGACTCAAGATTTCGTATCTCGAGTTCAGTCCCAGCCCGCAGCACTTAAAACCTGGCCAGTTCGCTGCCCATCTTAATGTTTCCATGGTTGTGGTGGTCTTAGTTTAGTGTTTCATTGGTCCCTTCTTCCCCCCCCCCTCCCCCCTCTGCCCATTTCAAGAGCTTACCAGCGCTTAGGGTTTTGTACAGGCTCAGGGAGTCTGCCAGATAATAGCTGGTAGATTTGGGTGGAGTAAATAGGACATTTTCGTAGTGCGATGAATCCCTCTTGAACAAACTAAAAACAACAACAACAACAACAACAACAACAACAACAATAACAACAACAACAACAACAACAACAACAAAATCTGAACATATACGATCATGCGAGTGACTTTGCGCCTGATTTTTGCTCTTGCACCTCATGAACCAACTGTACAAAATGTTCTGCTTGATCTTCAATAGAAACTGTTACGTATGCAAGTCATTCACATGTTTGAAATGATGATGACAATGATGATGATGATCTCAACAACATTGTTCTTATGCGGCAACCACCACAACAATGTAATATATGTAATATTGATAAAGATTAACGCATGCTTGTAATGATACCTGGTGATGGGTATGGCCTGCCCAGAATGTCACGAATGTTCCATCCTGCATGTTTGCGAAGTTGACTCATACAGTTGTCCCAGATTCTGTACCCCTTCGTGCCTTGCTGACGTGGTGACCTCAGTCACAGTGTCGGTGGGTTAGGAGGGCATTAGAAATGAGAGTAGTAACACTAAAGTGGTACAGGAGATGGATCAGGGGGTAAAAGAAATCATACATGCATATACAGCCGTTAATAAAGCATGTATGTACAAACCATACATACATACATTATGTACAGACTGTGGTACAGATGTTGATAACGCATTACGTAGTATATACCCAAATGATGATGAAAAATGAGATTATTGCATACATGCTGGAGAGAGGTGTGTCTGTGTCTGTGGCACAGATGTGTAAGCAACATTTTCTCATCTGTTTATGGATGGATCTTTACCAAATTTTGAGTCAACAGTGCGGACAGTTGAAGAATTGTGAATGTGTAAGTTTGGAAGTCATGGCGCCGGCGCCAAGGTCATGGTCACATGGAGCCTCCAAAAATGCTTGAAATTAGCTTTTTTTTTTTTTTAGTAAAGTTTCTGAACAATACTTTTTCGGTAATTTCTGACTGTACTTATATTTGTTTTTATTGTTGTGACAATCTACCATTGTTCTTGACGGGGCATCAAGATTTATTTGTTCTGATGCCTCTCCACAGCGACCTTGGAAAACGCAAGATCCGGATTTTATGTCATAATTAAGGTGTAAAAAAGGGAGGTTGTAAGAATGGGTTGATCACCATTTTCTGTCTTTTTACATACAGCAGCTTGTTACTGTCAATGATTGATTATGATCGGTGAGATGCAATGATTGCTAATGATTGTTCCTGCCTTTGAGTGACATTGAACGATATTGCTAGTGATTGTTCCTGCCTAGTATGAGATTTGAACGATATAGTTAATGATTGTTCCTGGCTAGGTGTGAGATTTGAACGATATCGCTGATAATTGTTCCTGCCTAGGTGTGAGATATGAATGATATCCATAATATTTGTTCCTGTCTAGGTGTGAGATTTGAATGATATCCATAATATTTGTTCCTGTCTAGGTGTGAGATTTGAACAATATCGCTAATTGTTCCTGTCTAGGTATGAGATTTGAATGATATCCATAACGATTGTTCCTGGCTAGGTGTGAGATTTGAATGATATCCATATTTGTTCCTGTCTAGGTGTGAGATTTGAACAAAATCGCTAATTGTTCCTGTCTAGGTATGAGATTTGAATGATATCCATAACGATTGTTCCTGGCTAGGTGTGAGATTTGAATGATATCCATAATATTTGTTCCTGTCTAGGTGTGAGATTTGAATGATATCCATGATATTTGTTCCTGTCTAGTTATGAGATTTGAATGATATCCATAATGATCGTTCCTGCCTGGGTGTGAGATTTGAATGATATCCATAATGATCGTTCCTGCCTAGGTCATGAGATTTGAATGATATCCATAACGATTGTTCTTGTCTAGATATGAGATTTGAATGATATCCATAACGATTGTTTCTGTCTAGGTATGAGATTTGAATGATATCCATAACGATTGTTCCTGGCTAGGTGTGAGATTTGAATGATATCCATATTTGTTCCTGTCTAGGTGTGAGATTTGAATATCCATAATATTTGTTCCTGTCTAGGTGTGAGATTTGAATGATATCCATATTTGTTCCTGTCTAGGTGTGAGATTTGAATGATATCCATAGTATTTGTTCCAGTCTAGGTGTGAGATTTGAATGATATCGCTGATGATCTTTCCTGCCTAGGCGGGCGCTCTTACTGTCGGGGCCGCCGCTGTGTTTTGATTGATGATGAAACCCATGCATGGATCATAAAAGCACCATTACGTGTCATGTTCCTGTGGTCGTCAAGCCTGTCGACCTGTTTGTTTTACTGTCTGTCTGCTCTCTTTTTAACCCTTTGACTCCTGCACCCTGTCCACCAGTATTCTGCATTGTCAACCATGCTAGCAAAGCAAAAACTTCACCCTTTAACTCCCTCATCCTATTCACCAGCTTCTGCAGGAAGCTGGTGGTTAGGGTGAGGGAGTCAACGGGAAAAGTTTTTACAGTTGGTGGATAGAGTGGGGTAGTCAAAGGGTTAATGAAGCCAACTAGTGACGTCAGGGTTTTATTAGGTCGTGACTAGCTTGATGATCGAACTGCTAAGTGTAACGGTGTTTTTTTTATCCTAATGTTTTTATTTTTATTTTGGTGTTATATGTTGTTGTAGGATTGAACTAGTTTGCTGAAAGTTATTTTTAGAGGTTTTCCCGTCTTAAACGTGCAGCATGTTAGGCTTCAGGGCTGACACGTTTTGTTTAGGGGGGGGGGGGGGATTGGGATGGAGATGGGAGGGAGGGAGGAGACAGAGGGGGAGAGAGAGAGAGAGAGAAAACCTGAATGGCGGGTTCATTTCAAATGGGATAGACATAAGTACGCATCATGTACATTCACTTGTTATAGATCTTGAAATCACGACTCATTTTTTATCGACCCCCACCCCCTTAACATGAAATAGATTACATAGACACACGTTAAGTTGTAAAGGATTGTAGTGGTAGTTTGTTTTCTGTCTTCAGCCTGTGATGTTGTAGACTATGCAGCAATATACTGCTTGCACAGTGTGGGCAAAAACAACGCACGTGCATACACACACACACACACACACACACACACACACGCACACGCGCGCGCGCGCGCACACACACACACACACACACTTTCTCTCTCTCTTTCTCTCTCTCTCCATCCCATTTTCTCACTCACTCACTCACTCACTCACTCACTCACTCACTCACTCACTGTGATGTGTTAGTTTCATCAGTCTCTGCTTGCTGATTTTTTAAGGACTTCAAACTGTATTTCGCTGTTTGAAGCATTTGACTGTTCTTCGTCTGTTTCCACGATTTAGCACACCGTGGTGTCTTCTTTCAGTAGATAAACATCTGTTTGAAATTCACTATAATTTGTACATCTGAATAGCACGCGTTCCTCTTACCTGAGTGCACAGTGAACAAAACAGCGATCTTGGCAAAGTATCACGATTGTGAGTTTTGATTGGAAATATGCCCAGAGTGAACTGCACATAAATGTCTTTAAAGTAGCGTGAAAAGTTGTGAGCTGTCGATTTCTGTGTTTCGGTTTAACACTTGAAGCTAGGAGAGAAAGAGAGAGAGAGAGAGAGCTGCAGAGAAAGAGAGAGAGAGAGAGAGAGAGAACTTTATTACTCAAGAATGTTAGCATTTGGTCCTATTGGACCTATTTTACAGCTAGTCCGAGAGAGAGAGAGAGATAGAAGAGAGAGAGAGAGAGAGAGAGAGAGAGAGAACTTTATTACTCAAGAATGTTAGCATTTGGTCCTATTGGACCTGTTTTACAGCTAGTCCGAGAGAGAGAGAGAGAGGTAGATAGAGAGAGAGAGAGAGAAAACTTGATTACTCAAGGATATTAGCATTAGGTCCTATTGGACCTGTTTTACAGCTAGCGTTGAGAGAGAGAGAGAGAGAGTGTGGTGGTGGTGGTGGTGGTTAGGAAGAAGAAAATAAAAAGCAACCCGAAATCGAAGGAAAAACAACATTCTGTGGCTCATTTTGTGGAACAGAATAACATCTTTTCCTCACTGGGAGTGGGATGGTAGAGAGATCAGACGGAAGATGGCAGGAAACCTGTAAACACATCCCTCCCCTTCATTCCCACCGTTTGGTTGCTTCATCGCACATATACCCAGGGTTGGTTTGGCCACTTGTACACATCCTTAATGACTTTCACTGGTTTACATAAACTGTTACACTCCTCACCCTATCCACCAACCTGTCTGCGGCAGGAAACTCCCAAAAACATCCCCCCTCCCCCCCCCCCCCCCATTCCCATCGTCTCGGTGCTTCACCCAGCATTCACAGGATTACTTTATTTCATAGATGCCATCGACTGCTTTCACCTGTTTACTTATTACCCCCCCCCCCCCCCCCCCACCCCCGTCCCCGTCGATTTTGACTTGTTTCAGTGAAGCTTTATTGCATAAACACTGGTTCAACCACATACACCGTGCATGAGTTTTTTCTCCAGTTTCCTTTCATTTTTCAGCCCTCACCCTAACTACCAGCTTTCAAGGAGCTGCCAAACATAGCCCCCTAACTATTCTAGCAGACTTGTAGCTTATAGCATCACCATCGTGGATCTAGTTCGCCACATGCGCTAGCTGTGTGATGGATAGGATGAGGAACGCAGAGAACTGGTGTATAGGGTGAGGGAGAGGGTTAAAGTTTGCAGAAAACTGGTGGATAGGGTGAGGGAGAAGAAGGGTTAAAGTCTGCAGAGAACTGGTGTATAGGGTGAGGGAGAGGGTTAAAGTCTGCAGAAAACTGGTGGATAGGGTGAGGAAGAAGAAGGGTTAAGGTCTGCAGAAGACTGGTGGATATGATGAGGAACTCAAAAGAATTAAAGGCCTGCAGAAAACTGGTGGATAGGGTAAGGGAGTCAGATGTAACGATCTCAACAAAAACTGTGGAAAGGACGATGGACGCAAAGAGTTAAAGGCGTGAAAAGGGTGGCGGAGTGAAAGGGTTAAGGACCTGCAGGAAAACTGGATAGGATGAGGGAGGCAAAGAGGTCTGCAAAAACTGATGGATAGAGTGGTGGAATGGAAGGGTTAATGATCTACTGGAAAGCTGGTGGATAGAATGAGGGAGGCAAAGAGTTAAAGCCCTACAGAAAAAACAAGTGGTGGATAGAGTGGGGAAGTGAAAAGAATGAGACTGTGATTTTAGCAAGGCACGTAGATTGCGTCTATAAACACAGACAAGGATCTTCCATTTCTTCCGGCAGACCGTGATTTATTTAGAGAGGTTTGGGTTCTCCGGTTTACCCTGCCCCACATGCTTAGCACAGACTAGACAAGATCTTCCCTTTCTCCCGCTAAGTACACCCTGGCCCAGGGACAAGGAGAGAGTGAGGGAGAGCGGGAGGGGAGTAATTCGTTCCGACTTAAAAGATTAAAAAGAAAAAAAGACTGTTGAGCCATCCTTACTTTCTTTTCGTATGGAGGGATAGGAAAGGAGGGGAATAAATAACTCGTTTGATTTATTTGAAAAAGAAAAAGAAGAAAAGAAATGGGATGGTTGAGCCGTTCTAATAGTTTGCCTTTTTTATACAATAATGATCGGAGAAGACCCATTTTTTAGCTCTCAAGGTCACTGTGACTTTGAAGCATCAGGTGAAAGAAACCTTGATGTTGAGCGAGGAGAACGGCAGACTGTTAAGCAGTGAAAACAGAGAGATAATATTGTCAGAAGTTCCTATGAAAGTGCTGTTCACACGTCTTCCTCAGGAAGTGCTGATTGAAGGCAGTTCGTTGATCCCTATCACCAGGTCCTTGGCACCATCATTTCCTAGCGTATGCTTTCGTGACTTATCAAAGATTCACACTTTTGATCGTGATTTGATAAAGCTGACCTCCACCAGACTGATTGCAGCATGAAGATGGGCAGCACTCGAACAGGTCAGTTGTTCATGTTGTGGGCTGGGATTGAACTTGAGATCCTAAGTCCACGGGTCTACTAGTCAGCCCCCATAAGATCGTTGCGGCGTCTGCAGGCGAAATGTAGGTGAGCAGCAAAATAGTCCCTTAGACTGACAAACGTCTTCTCGCTGCTTCACTGCACATCGCCTTTGACTAGTTTGGCACTGCGGAGATTACTCAAGCGTTCACACACAGTGCCCTGTGGGGATTCTGCGGACTGATTAAGTACAAATAGTATCCCCGCCTTCTGGAACTTCTGTGCTAGAAATTTCCTCTTTTCTGTCGCTCTCTTTGTTTCTGCCTTCCTTTTTTGCTTGCTGTCATCTCTTCCTATCATTTCTGCCTTGCTGATCTCTCTCTCTCTCTC
>CM060309.1:99205961-99230961 GCA_030674185.1 Monoplex corrugatus | reverse complement strand
CTTTCTTTTGCTTTTGTGTGTGTGTGTGTGTGTGTCATTCCATTGGAACAGTTGGTGTGTAGGTGTCATCATCCGACTATTTCTGGTGGTTAATGGACCGTGAACCGGGTCAACCACAGTCTGCTTTTTCAGAGTTGCTCCACCTCTCTCTCTCTCTCCCCGTCAATTTCCATGTCAACACATTGATTTGCTATACTGTTGTGGGCTTGCTGTGGGCGTGTATAGGGAGGAAGAGATGTGAAGGTGGTTGGCCAGATCTTCGGGCTAGACAAAACCAGACAAGAAGAGCAGATGGGGATGGCTGTGCCATGTTCTCAGGATGGACAAACCTAGACAAGAAGAGCAGATGGGGATGGCTGTGCCATGTTGTCAGGATGGACAAACCTAGACAAGAAGAGCAGATGGGGTTGGCTGTGCCATGTTGTCAGGATGGACAAACCTAGACAAGAAGAGCAGATGGGGTTGGCTGTGCCATGTTGTCAGGATGGACAAACCCAGACAAGAAGAGCAGATGGGGTTGGCTGTGCCATGTTCTTATGATGGACAAACCTAGACAAGAAGAGCAGATGGGGATGGCTGTGCCATGTTCTTATGATGGACAAACCTAGACAAGAAGAGCAGATGGGGATGGCTGTGCCATGTTCTTATGATGGACAAACCTAGACAAGAAGAGCAGATGGGGATGGCTGTGCCATGTTCTCAGGATGGACAAACCTAGACAAGAAGAGCAGATGGGGTTGGCTGTGCCATGTTGTCAGGATGGACAAACCTAGACAAGAAGAGCAGATGGGGTTGGCTGTGCCATGTTCTCAGGATGGACAAACCTAGACAAGAAGAGCAGATGGGGATGGCTGTGCCATGTTGTCAGGATGGACAAACCTAGACAAGAAGAGCAGATGGGGTTGGCTGTGCCATGTTGTCAGGATGGACAAACCTAGACAAGAAGAGCAGATGGGGATGGCTGTGCCATGTTGTCAGGATGGACAAACCTAGACAAGAAGAGCAGATGGGGTTGGCTGTGCCATGTTGTCAGGATGGACAAACCTAGACAAGAAGAGCAGATGGGGATGGCTGTGCCATGTTGTCAGGATGGACAAACCAGACAAGAAGAGCAGATGGGGTTGGCTGTGCCATGTTGTCAGGATGGACAAACCTAGACAAGAAGAGCAGATGGGGATGGCTGTGCCATGTTGTCAGGATGGACAAACCTAGACAAGAAGAGCAGATGGGGTTGGCTGTGCCATGTTGTCAGGATGGACAAACCTAGACAAGAAGAGCAGATGGGGATGGCTGTGCCATGTTGTCAGGATGGACAAACCTAGACAAGAAGAGCAGATGGGGTTGGCTGGGCCATGTTGTCAGGATGGACAAACCTAGACAAGAAGAGTAGATGGGGATGGCTGGGCCATGTTGTCAGGATGGACAAACCAGACAAGAAGAGCAGATGGGGTTGGCTGTGCCATGTTCTTATGATGGACAAACCCAGACAAGAAGAGCAGATGGGGTTGGCTGTGCCATGTTGTCAGGATGGACAAACCCAGACAAGAAGAGCAGATGGGGTTGGCTGTGCCATGTTCTTATGATGGACAAACCCAGACAAGAAGAGCAGATGGGGTTGGCTGTGCCATGTTCTTATGATGGACAAACCCAGACAAGAAGAGCAGATGGGGTTGGCTGTGCCATGTTGTCAGGATGGACAAACCCAGACAAGAAGAGCAGATGGGGTTGGCTGTGCCATGTTCTTATGATGGACAAACCCAGACAAGAAGAGCAGATGGGGTTGGCTGTGCCATGTTCTTATGATGGACAAACCCAGACAAGAAGAGCAGATGGGGATGGCTGTGCCATGTTGTCAGGATGGACAAACCCAGACAAGTAGAGCAGATGGGGATGGCTGTGCCACCTTCTCAGGATGGACATTGTCGGACATCCCAAACACCGCTTTGTTATGGACATAGAAAAGAAACCAACAGGTTCTGAACGGCACACAGTTCAGCAGGAGGTGATGGAAGCCTGGAAGACATGGAAGGAGTTTACCCAGGTCGCTCAAGACTGGGAGCTGGAGAAGATTGGTAAAAGTCAGAAGCTCCAGCTAGATTGAAGGTGAGACAGGCTGGCTGGTTCAGATGATGAGTCATATATTGGCGTTAAAGATTTGATGATGTTCTTGTTCAGTCCAAGTCTCAGTCTGCAACTTACAAAACCCACGTACTTGTCTTCCATGAGTGTAATGTCTGTGATTCCTGTGGTCAGATGATCAAGTCTTTTGTTGTTCGGAGTGATCCCATACCCCTCCGTTATCAGAAAACTTCATGGACGCATCACGTTTTGTATTGATCACATCAGGCTTCTGCATCATTATTGGCGGATTTTGACGGAGCGCTTGTGGAACTGTCTGAGCACAATAGACCCATTGTGGATTGGCTCATTGAGAGATTTTTCATTCAAAGATGATAAAGTTGACTTGACTGGTGAATTGTGTGAGTGCAGTAGATTTATCACATAATTCGTCATTGAGAGATTTTTCATTCAAAGATGATAAAGTTGACTTGACCGGTGAATTGTGTGAGTGCAATAAGATTTATCAGAGATTTTCTCATTGAGAGATTTTTCATTCAAAGATAATGAAGTTTAATGGATTGGTAAACAATGAAGTTGACTTGACTTGTGAACTTATTGTATATTTGGTTTATGACTATTTACTATTATTATTTTTTAATTTAAGGACACAAAAGAATGTTCATCTAATCGTTTTTCTTTTTTACTCCTCCTGTTTGTAATATCGCCTGGAGGAAGTGTGTGTGTGTGTGTGTGTGTGTGTGTGTGTGTGTGTGTGTGTGTGTGTGTGTGTGAGAGAGAGAGAGAGAGAGGTGTGTGAACAAGACTATCTCAGAGATAGAGAGAGAGAGAGAGAGGTATGTGAACAAGACTATCTCAACTCGCTGTACAGGTGGATCTTTACCAAATCTCTGTCCAAGCAGTGGGCTGTTGGGGAGTCGTGAAAGCATGGAGTTTGGAAAGTAAAGCTCCAAAATAAGATCACTCGGACCAACAACGTACCTAAAATGAGCACTTTCTGAGGCACGTGTGTGAATAGAATTTTTTTTAAGGAACTTCTGACAGTATCCAGAATCTGTGTTTACTGTTGTGACAGTCTTCCACTGTTCTTGCGTCATTTCAGGGTTGTATTTTAGTTGAAGGGTTTTCAAGGTAACGCTGACCTTAAAGTAAAAAGGGGATAAAAGATTTTCTCTAATAATTCTTAAAAGGGAGGTTTTTAGAATGGCCTGATTAAAAAAACAAAAACAAATGGTACATGGTAATATTTTCTGTAATAATGCTTAAAAATGGAGTTTTGAAAATGGCCTGATTATTAGTTTTAATAATGGTACATGGTAATAGTTGATCTCTCATGAATGTGTTATTTATTAAAGTGATCGTGGTGGCATTTTCCCCACCCTTTGATTTGGCAGACAGATGGGCTAGCGAGACTGCGAGACGAATTAGATGGAAAAGCACTTTCTGTGTCTAGCTTTGCTTGCAGACCATTGCTCCATTAGGACTGTAATGAAATAGTGCTGTGATTTGCATACCTGTCTGCCCTGCTCCCCTCTCCCTCTCGTTAGTTTGTCTGAATGGGTAGATCTCCATTCTGGTCTCTCTCTCTCTCTCTCTCTCTGTGTGTGTGTGTGTGTGTGTGTGTGTGTGTGTGTGTGTGTGTGTGTGTGGAGAGTTATCTGCTTTAACCCCCTCCTGTCTATCTTTGTCTGTCTGCCCCCCACCCTCTTCTCTCTCTCGTTGCTTTGTCGAGATCATTTTGGTGTGTGTGTGGGGGGGGGGGGGAGAGTGAGAGAGAGAGAGAAAGGGAGAGAGAGAGCGAGAAAAGAAGAAAAAGAAGAAGAAGTATGTGTCTGTCAGTGTGTTGTTGTTGTTGTTTATGTTATTGAACTGTTGTGATTGTGGACAGTGGCTGCCGGAGTCACAGAGTGCAGTGGACATTTTAATCTTATCATCACCACTAACTACATCCTGATGCTTACATGCGACCACTGACTGTGACCTCATTACGACCTGTGGGTCACTCATCCCTCTCTCACACACACACACACACACACACACACACACACACACACACACCACATACACACCACACGACACACACGCACGACGACACACTCATCACTCACACACACACACACCACACACCCACACACCACACACCACACACACACAACACACACCACCACAAAACACACACACAGCACACACACACAACACACACACACACACCACAGAGTATTACTATTATTTACCAACCTGTAGGAGTTGTGTGTCCCAACTACCTGACCCAGCCGGCAGACAGCTTGTCTACCTGTGCATTATGTCCGCATGGCTGCTGGCTTCACGCTTCCTGATCTTCCCTGCTGGCCTTGTTCAGGGGCGAAAAGAATGGAATTGGACTGGCTCGCTTCCAGCTCCTTACTGTCTCTTCTTTGTTCACGTTTTTCTTTTTCTTTTGTCGTTTTTTATGCCCTGCTCATCACTCACAATTTGTATGAAAGGAATACACATAAAATGATTCATTAGAAAGTAAGCAACTGATAGCAGACTCGCTTTTCTTCACATGGCGCGTTGGAATATGACAAAATTCTGAATGATGTTATTTTTGAGAGGAAGGCAAAAGTATAAATTTGATCACTCTGGGCTGAAAAAAAAAACACAAACACAAACAAAAACAAAACACACCACCACCACCACACCACCACCACCACCTCTTTTTTCTCCAAGTATACAGTGTTTTTGAAGTGTTCATAGAACAGGACAGTGAAAAAAAAAGTGGATTTTTGAAAGTGTCATTGCACTGTCGCCGTTTCGTTTGTGCTGCCCCCATTTTTTATAGTCCCGTTTTTTTCTCGGCCATTTCATGGCCACGGTAGCTGGAATTTTTTTTACAATGCTGTGATGAAGATGATGACGATGAAGATGATAATCATGATGCTATCGTGTTCCATCCAGGATTGAATCTCTGTGACAGGGCTGTGTGTAGACACTTACTTTCATAATATATTCTGGTGTCAACCAGACCCGTGATGATGATCAGGAAATTTGGGCAGTAACCCCAGTGACGCATCTGTGAAGTGGATTAGATTCAAACGTGATGTCTCAGTCTTCCCCTTGAACCCATAGCACGCTCAACTCTGGGTAGGAGCCAGTTGTGGCAAAAAACAAAACAAACAAAAAACAAAAAAATCCCTTAGTAATTTTGACAAGACTGATGGGGATTCGAACCTGCAATCCTTCCAGTTGATAATCCGTTGTGTGAATCACTACACCACAGTGACTGGTACAAACGTGCACTTGTGTTGTCGACAGCAAATGAACATAGTGGACGTAGAGGTTCAGGATCTGTAAGACCGTTGCTGTGTATACGTGCCTGTGATGATAGTGGACTGACGCCAGCTGTGTGTTTTGTAAGATCATTATGTGTTTTTGTCTTCCTGTCAACAGACAGGGCTCGTTCGACATTGGTTTTATGTTCTCTGTACTAATGATATCTGTCACTTGATTTGGCGTAGTTTTTATGCCATTCCTGTCGTCGGCAATCAGTAACACTAATAGAGAGATTGCGTTCATGTAGCACAACGTAATCCATTCTCTCTCTTCTATCTCTCTCTCTTCTCTCTCTTGTCTTGTCTCTCTCTCTGTCTCTCTGTCTTCTCTCTCTCTCTCTCTCTCTCTCTCTCTCCTCTCCTCCTCCACCCTCCCCACATCTTCAGATAATAGTGTGTACATGTATTAATGAATCTGGGCTCTATCGTCATGAAAATATGATGGAGATGGATTTGGCACATCATGTGAAGAAAGCGGGATAATGTCACTCAAACTGCCCTACACTGTGCACCAGAAGGAAGACGTAAGAGACGATCTGGCGACAAACAGCAGAAGGAGACCTTACAGCCCATAAACACATCTAGGGTACACAGGCTGGCCCAGAACAGAAGAAGTGGAAAACTTTCGTTGCTGCCCTCCATGTCAAAGACAATGAGCAGTAAGAAAGAAAAGATCAAAACTCAGTGATTCAGGAATTGAACTCAGGATCTTAGATGCTGAGTTAATTATTATGCTGCCATTTAGACCACAGGGCCAACATCAAAATGTGAACAGGGCTGAGTGATAGTTGATTGCAGATGAACGTCCTGTGAACATCGACTTTCGTGCTTAGCTGAATCTGCTGCCGTAAGCATTGCGACTGTTATGCCAAGAGTTTAATTTAACGTGTTGAAAGAAGCTGTTGCCTGGGTCTTTCTGTTGCTTCATTTACTGCAGCTGCTGCCAGTTTACTGTTTACTTCATCTTGTGATGTTGCGTGGAACAGTATGTATGGGTGTGATGCATGACTACTATGAAATTCGTTACAGCAGGGAGGTCTGTCGCTCTGACTGGCACCGTGACTTAGCGATTAACGTTGTTAGCGGGGGGCTTAGTATGCAGTGACCTTACTTAATTTGGTCACAACAGGCACTGTTGAACTACGCTAAAATGGCATGGCAGCAGTGCTGAGATTCCTGTAGTGAGCAGCTTGACTTTGCTAGCTCCCATGGGCTTCCGGGCACTTAAAATACTTCGACTGAATGGAGTTGAGGTTGGCGATGTGTTATAAAAGCTGAAACAGAACAGAAGATGGAACAAGAAAGAAATGTGTGCGCAGTACATTAATATACATTTATTTTATTTTCATTTAATGACGTGAGGGTCAGGTTTGTCGTTTATCTTGTTTTCTAACACATTTCACACACATAATACCTTGAGTTTCGTTAATAAAAAACAAAAACATTTAGATTCTGCTGTGTTCTCTTTGATAAGATCCATGATGTTTAACTAAAGGTTTGGTTTGTGTAGAAGTAAAGCACTGATCGGCCTATCTACCTGCAGTAGTTTGTGTGTGAGTGTGAATCATCCCTTGGGAACTTTATAATAACATGCGGCCTCTTGTCTTGTCTACCCAGCTGTCAGTAGATACCTCATTTTAGACAATGTTAGGTAAAGGTAAAGCAGTGAGAGAGAAGAGATGGGCACCACCTTCGTAATGCTGTCCCAGAGAAAAGATGAGGTCTCCATCACCTGACTGTGTATAACCTCAGTGTTACAGGACAACCTTTGTTGATGGGAGTGTAGCAGAGCGTTAATGTCTGTCAGCCCTTTCACTCTCTCACCCTGTCCACTAGCTCCTAGCAGCCCTGTCATGTGGTCTCAGAAATTCATAGCATTATGATCGTGACGAGAGTCCAGTGGTCTGGACACTGGTCTTCCAGTTGGAATGTCGGGGTTCGAACCTGCTTGGGTACCACCTGGTGGGCAAAAGGTGCAGATGTCTTCCCATCTCCCAGGAAAGTGGTATGCCAGACATGTTTAATGCCTGAAGTCCCTTAGTGTGTACACGCACACAGAACACCAAACATGCACGTCAAAGATCCTGTAAGTCATGTCAGTGTCTGGCTTGGGTGCACATGAGATCATAAAAGCATCCAGTATGCATTCCCTCGAGTACAGAATTGACTGCCTTGATGGTACGGTTAAACAAACAAACAAACAAACAAACAAACAAAAAACGGCAAAAGAACAAACAGAGAAAATACTGGCCATTGACGTAAAATCACATTTATATGTTCGAGTGCACGTGGGATATGGAGCCTTCAAGTGAGGGGAGAAAATTTCCCATTTGCCGTGAAACCAGGGTAGCAGCGTTCGTGAAGCTGATGGATAGGGTGAGGGAGTGAAAGAGTTCATTGTTGCACATATCCCCTCTCCCGTCCCTCAGTCCCTCTCCTGTATTCAGTTGTACCATCAGATGAACGATGGACATGAAGGAAATTAGTGGCAGCTGGTATCTGGCCTGGTGCAATAAATACAACACGGTCTCACACCTGACACTTTGCTGCCAGGAATAACCAGCCCGCTCCCCTCTCCTGCCCCCAGCGCTCCACCTTCCTACAGAGTTAACCGATTTATTGCGAGGTTTGAAGGTTCATTGGCTAGCTACTTGCTTGTATTGTAGAAGGGTATGGGCCTAGCGGGTTGCCTTCAACTTGTGAAAGAGCCGGGGAGTCAAAATCTGATATATCGACTCGTGTCTCAGTTTGCAGAATGAAAATTGGCCTGAGTGCTACCCGTCTTAAAGATCAGTCATTCTGATGGTGTCAGCTTACTGTTTCATGTGCTCTTCTCCCCACCCACCCCTGCCCCCTTCCATTTCAAGAGCGTGCTAGCGCAGAGGGTTTTGCACAGGCTCAAGGTGTCTACTAGTTAACAAAATGGCAGATTGGATGGAGCATATATGGGATTGTCTGTGTGCAATGAAGCCCTCTTGAATACACTTGAAACTATCGTAGACGGTCATCATCATCATCATCATCATCATGATGTGCCGTGGCGCATGGCGTTGGTGATCATGGCCCTCCATGCAAATCTATCTTTTGTCGCAGTTATTGTATCTCTTTCCCTTTTTATCCTCACCCACTCTGCAAAACTATCTTAATATTTTCTCCCTACCTTGTGCGCATTTTCCCACTATCTTTCCTGATTGTGGACGGTACTACAGGCAATCAATCAACTCAGCATACAAAGTCGTAGTGCTAATACCCATAGATTTAAATCAAGCAGATCAGCATTGAATTAGGTAGAGACCAGAAATACATAAGGAACAATAAGAACAAGCGTAGATTAACGAAACAAGACAGGCGCACAATTTGGGTCAAGTAGCCTTTGGCAAGCAGACGTGAAATGAAGAAAGTAACACTATCAGGTTTGTATATTAGGACAGAACAGATTGAAGAGAACTTTTATGGGCTTAACCAGCATTGGTTAGAGTTGGAGTTGTCTTCTTGGACATTGCGCGTTCTGATTAGTACTTGGTTTTTGTCATATTGAAATAATGACAAATTGTTCTTATGTAGTGCTACTGTCTAAACTAATTCTGATTCCCTGTACAGTACACAAGACACAGAGTACTGTACGTAAGTACAAAACACTAACAGTAACACAACACACACACACACACACACACACACACACACACACACACACACACACGCGCCGCGCCAGAGTTCTTGCTTCTCTCTCTCTCTCTCTCTCTCTCTCTCTCTCTCTTTATCTCTTTCTGTGTATTCTCTCTCTCTCTCTCTCTCTCTCTCTCTCTCTTTATCTCTTGTCTGTGTATCTCTCTCTCTCTCTCTTGTCTGTCTGTGTAGTCTCTCTCTCCGTCTTGTACTCTCTTGTCTGTGTATGTCTCTCTCTCTCTCTCTCTCTCTTTATCTCTTGTCTATGTATCTCTCTCTGTCTCTCTTTCTCTCTTTCTCTCTCTGTCTCTCTTGTCTGTGTATGTCTCTCTCTCTCTCTCTCTCTCTCTCCACACACACACATGCGCGCGCGCGCACACACACACACGTGTCACGCACACACATGCGCGCGCGCACACACACACACTCACACTCACACTCACGTGCACATACACGCATACATACTTAAAAGGTCTAACGATACAAAGACATATCTATAGTCAAAACATATACATAAACGATATGGTCAGCAATTTGAAGTGACAGTACACGCTAGTGGAAGAGTTACTGTGTCAACAATGGAAAGCGTTGGTGGACAGGTAGGTCTGTAACTGTAACTACAAGTGGGAAAGGGTGGGCAGATCCCTGAGATATGTAGGCAGCGAGTTCCACACAGATGACACCATGAAGCTGAGAACGCTTTCTCAAGCTGACTTACGGTTATTACATTTTGACACAGCCAGAAGTCTTTGTTTCGAAAATTGCAGGGTGCGTGATGTTCGGTGTGTAGGCTACAAAAACAGTCCATAAGGTAGGGTGGTAGAGATTGAACAACAGGGCGCTATGCAAGGTTTGCGGTGTTATACTGGCAGCAAGATTTGATTGGTAACAAGTGTAGTTCTGTGAGCCAACAAAATGGCGCTATGCAGGGCTTGCAATGTTATACTGGTGATGAGGTTTGATTGGTAACCAGTGGATTTCCGTAAGCCATCAAACCAGCGATATTCTAGGGTTGTATTGTTATACTGGTGATGAGGTTTGATTGGTAACCAGTGGATTTCCGTAAGCCATCAAAACAGCGATATTCTAGGGTTGTATTGTTTACTGGTGATGAGGTTTGATTGGTAACCAGTGGATTTCCGTAAGCCATCAAATCAGCGATATGCAAGGTTTGCAGTGTTATACTGGCAGCAAGATTTGATGGGTAATCAGTAAAGTTTGAAACATCAGAATTGCGATATGTGAGCGACAGTAAGACATCATCATCATCATCAGGTGCCTTGCCGCTTGGCATTGGCGATTATGGACTTCCATCTCTCTCTATCTCTTGTTGCCTCAAGCATCTCTTCCACCCTCCCTGTCTTCAGCCACTCTGCAAGTCCATCTAGTATCTTCTCCCTGGGTCTACCCGGTGCTCTCCTTCCCTCCAGCCCTCCCGTTGTGACCAGGTGCTCCAATTCCCCTTTCCTCACAAAATGGCCTACGAATGTTGCCTGCCTTTTCCTAATCTTCCTTATGAAAGATCTACTTGTGTCTGCCTCCATCAAGTAAGACAGAGTGAGTGAAAGAGAAAAGTGAGCAACAGAGAAAAGGGGAAATAGAGACAAGAGAGAATAATGTTGTGGCATGTGTGTGTGTGTGTGTGTGTGTGTGTGTGTGTGTGTGTGTGTGTGTGTGTGTGTGTGTGTGTGTGTGTGTGAGAGAGAGAGAGAGAGCGAGAGCTTGGGTCAGGGGTCATTCACCGAGCAGGCTTGAGTGTACTTTAGCTCAGCATTGGGTTGTGTGTGTGTGTGTCAGTCAGTCAGTCAGTCAGTCAGTCAGTCAGTCAGTCAGTCAGTCAGTCAGTCAGACAGACAGACAGACAGACAGAGAGGAAGATGGCTGTGGTCAGAATCACACGCCCTACTTCCCTCTTGCCTCCCACCTCACAGTTCAGTTTGCGTGTGCTTTGGCGGTTTGGTCGTCGTCGTTGGGTGATTGCTTTGGTGAGTGAAGAGAGTGTGCGCCTTCGTTTGACTCTTGAATCAAAATATGGCGCCGGATAGTTGTTTTTGTATATGTAGGCCTTGCAATTTACACACTGTCAGCGAGATTTGTTTGGTGTAACCCAGTGGAGTGGAGTAAAGGTGCTGCATGATAACGATGTCTGTGAGAAATAAGATAGGACAAAGTCTGTGGTCAGTTGAGAAATAAGATATGATCAGTCTGTGGTCAGTGGGTCAAGTCCTTGATGATAGTACATCGGTCACTGACCATCACCGTGAATGATACTGGAGGTGAAAATCTGGGACTGTGGCTGGTCACTAGACGGGTCATTGTGACTTTGGAGGCCAACGTTGTCACTGAGACTGTGGGTCTTTGGTCTGAAGGCTGGATTGCTGACTGTTATGGGAAATGTGTGTGTGTGGTGTGTGTGTGTGTGTGTTGTGTGTGTGTGTGTGTGTGTGTGTGTGTGTGGTGTGTGGTGTGTGTGTGTGTGTGACTAGAAGGTCAAAAGACGGGATAGATTACGGTCTCAGTGACTGTCACAATAATGACTGTGTGTGTGTGTGTGTGTGTGTGTGTGTGTGTGTGTGTGTGTGTGTGTGTGTGTGTGTGTGTGTGCTTTGATTTAACGTCTTTTCACTATGAGTGATATTAGATGGAAAGATGACAGAAAGCAAAGGAGCAAGACAGAAACAAAGAGAATGACAGAAAAAAAGGACTTTTCTAGCACAGAAAGAGCCAGTTGCATCTCAACAGGGGGAAGGACCAGACAACTGAACGATAAGAATTTGATAATTGGATACATGAGTTAAATGCATTTTGGGCTCCAAGCAAATGTGATGTGCAGAAGTAATTTTAGGTAATTTATATCTGAATATATGTTGTGTAGTGTTCTTAGTTTTGTTTAAATTTGTATTCATTTTTAATCCTTGGTGATAAATTGGACGGAGTGATCAACGCCAGAGGCATATCCATAGATAATGTTCATGAATGAATTGATTGATATGTATACTGAATTTTCTTTCTCCAGTTTTTTCCCCCCAGTGTACGTTTTGAGAGGGCTGTGTGGCTCTGCGCAGTCGGCTGGGCTTTAAACAAGAATAACAATAAAGTCTGCCCTCTCAGCGGCAGGGGCAGGTTGGTGACGGTTTCACTTTGAATTTATGGTTCATATGACGTGTGTTGAACTGGTTGGGGATGTCTCAATACGTACCCGGTTCGATACGTCAGACAGACACGCATGCACGCACGCACGCACGCACGCAACTCCCCACTCACTCACTCACTCACTCACTCACTCACTCACTCTGAAACATTGTGTGGAAACATGGGGCACAGACCGTGATAGGTATTACACGGCAGATGGTCGGTGTTGAAAGATGGAACTGAGCATTCTTCTGTGTTTATTGCTCTCTCTCTCTCTCACACACGCACACATGTGCACGCACGCGAACACCGTGTGCGCCGCTTGTGCGATAAAAGTACGCGACACACACGCGCAAAACATTGCCTTTGTACCTGGGATGTATCGAATCTGGGACGCTTCGAACCTGGGACGCATTGAACCTGGGACGTATGGGACCTGGGACGTATCGAGACGTATCCGAACTGGTTGTGGCTGATCTTTCCATCGCTGCTTTACCTTCCCCTGCCGTGAACAGGGTCATACCCGTTCATAGCTGGGTGGACTGGAGACTCCACCACATGCAGAAAGGTTTCTCGAGCCAGACAAGCTTGGTGGAGCCAGAGGTGGGAGTTGTGCCTCTGTGCCGACAGGGGCTAACATGGTCAGGTCCCCACTGGCAGCACACTGTGAAGTTTTTCTTGAATCAAAGATTCATCGTGTGCAGTCTGAATGATTAGAAGGCGGTAGCTGTGCCCCTGCCCCAACCAGACCCTGTGTGTACGCTGGGGGGCAAGAAAAACTTGGTGTGTTTATTCGTGGACTAAGCCTCTAACTTGAGGGTTCTCAGGGCTCAAGGACCCGCTGTTAATCCCCAACCCTCCCCTCCTCCAACTTCTCACATTGTCCAGCCTCTCTGACCCATTGTCTGGCTTTCCTTGTTGGCCCTCTTGCTTACCTAACACACCTGCCTCCCCCTCCCCCTTCTCCACTCTATTCTGCCTCCTCCCTCCCCCAGGCTTACCTGTGTGTGACCTTTGAAGGCATGGTGACCCTATCGGCTCAGTCCACCGACTGTCAAAGGGTTATTTTAGGCTGCTTGCAAGTTTGAGGTATTTTAGACCGCTTACAAGTTTTGGATAGACTGTGACTGGTACTGGTGGTACTTTAACACACCACTGGGTTTTAGGCAGTGGGTTATTTTAGACTGCTTGTAAGTTTTAGTGTGTGGCTGTTTGTAGTGGTACTATATCAACATGCCGAGTTTTAGACATCCGGTTATTTTAGGTGTTTTAAGTTTTGGATAGTGTGAATGGTATAATTTGTGCTATAACACCCCACTGAGTTTTAGACATCTGGTTATTTTAGACTGGTTAAGTTTTGATAGTGTGAGTGGTGTAAATAGTACTATAACACCCCACTGAGTTTTAGACATCTGGTTATTTTAGACTGTTTAAGTTTTGGATAGTGTGAGTGGTGTTAGTTGTACTGTAACACCCCACTGAGTTTTAGCCAGTGAGTTTGGCTGCTTGCAAGTTTTAGATATTTTAGGCCTTTTTCAAGATTTAGATTGAGTGTGGCTGGTACTAGTGGTATTTTAACACCCCATGGAGTTGTAGACAGCTGGTTACTATAGGCTGCTTACAAGTTTTAGATTGTGTGTGACGGGTACTAGTGGTATTTTAACACCCCACGGAGTTGTAGACAGCTGGTTACTATAGGCTGCTTACAAGTTTTAGATTGTGTGTGACGGGTACTAGTGGTATTTTAACACCCCACAGAGTTGTAGATATCTGGTTACTATAGGCTGCTTACAAGTTTTAGATTGTGTGTGACGGGTACTAGTGGTATTTTAACACCCCACAGAGTTGTAGATATCTGGTTACTATAGGCTGCTTACAAGTTTTAGATTGTGTGTGACGGGTACTAGTGGTATTTTAACACCCCACAGAGTTGTAGATATCTGGTTACTATAGGCTGCTTACAAGTTTTAGATTGTGTGTGACGGGTACTAGTGGTATTTTAACACCCCACAGAGTTGTAGATATCTGGTTACTATAGGCTGCTTACAAGTTTTAGATTGTGTGTGACGGGTACTAGTGGTATTTTAACACCCCACAGAGTTGTAGACATCTGGTTACTATAGGCTGCTTACAAGTTTTAGATTGTGTGTGACGGGTACTAGTGGTATTTTAACACCCCACAGAGTTGTAGATATCTGGTTACTATAGGCTGCTTACAAGTTTTAGATAATATGTGACGGGTACTAGTGGTACTATAACACCCCACGGAGTTGTAGACAGCTGGTTACTATAGGCTGCTTACAAGTTTTAGATAATGTGTGACGGGTACTAGTGGTACTATAACACCCCACGGAGTTGTAGACAGCTGGTTACTATAGGCTGCTTACAAGTTTTAGATAATATGTGACGGGTACTAGTGGTACTATAACACCCCACGGAGTTGTAGACAGCTGGTTACTATAGGCTGCTTACAAGTTTTAGATAATATGTGACGGGTACTAGTGGTACTATAACACCCCACGGAGTTGTAGACAGCTGGTTACTATAGGCTGCTTACAAGTTTTAGATAATATGTGACGGGTACTAGTGGTACTATAACACCCCACGGAGTTGTAGACAGCTGGTTACTATAGGCTGCTTACAAGTTTTAGATAATATGTGACGGGTACTAGAGGTTTTATTCTTGCTTTTATTGCTTTTATTCTTTCTCCCCATTTGTGGCCATGCGTGTGTGTGTGTGTGTGTGTGCGTGCGTGCGTGCGTGCGTGCGTGCGTGCGTGTGTGTGTGTGTGTGTGCGTGCGTGCGTGCGTGTGTGCGTGTGTGCGTGTGTGTCTTTTCGGCGCTTGGATTTGATTTTGTCGAGATTTTGCGCTATATAAATATTGTAATTATTATGTATGCATGTGCGTACGTATGTATGTATGTATGTATACGCTTAGATTTATGTATGTATGCATGTATACGCTCAGCTTAGATTTATGTATGTAAGTATGTGAGCGTGTATGTATGCATGTATACGCTCATATGTATGTAGGTATGTATGCATGTATACGCTCAGCGCTTAGATTTGATTTTATCAAGATTTTGCGCTATATAAATAAAATATATTATTATTATTATCCTTTGAGTTACAGACGGTCGTTGGCAAGTGTAGGAGTGGATTGAATTGGATTGGATTGGATTGATTTCTTTGTTACAACGGAATTTTCTGACATGAAATGGAGGTTGCTCTTTCTGGCGAATATTACCATAGTAAAGTGTCACTAGCTTGCACCTATTTGCCCTTGTTCACCTCTTTGAATCACCACCAACACCATCATCGTCATCACCCCTGGTTTTCTCCATCGTCATCATCATCATTGTCGTCGTCATGATCATATTGATAATGATATTATCATCATCGTCGTTGTCATTATCATCATTATCTGGATGGTCATCATTATCTTCTTTTTCATCGTCTTCCTCTCGTTTTTCTTCTTCTTGTGGTCTTCCTCATCTTCTTTCTCCATTCTTACTTCACCCTACCTTGCCACTCATCCCTCATTTTGAGTGTGATTGTTTTTTCTTCTTCTCATCCACCTCCTCAATTTTATTCTCATTCTTTTTCTCCCACTTCATTCAGAATGAATCATAGCTACTGCGTCTTTTCTTCGTCTTCATCTCCTCTTCAACACTCTCCCTCTTCTATATTTCATAATAGTAATGTTTGTTCCCCTCAATTCCTTTCCATCCTGAATGAATTTCCAGCTGCTGCTGCTTCTCATAGGGTGGTTGGCTTTGTGGTAGAGGCGTGGACTCAAGACCCGAGTTCTCGAGCTCATCCCAGCCCGACAGGAAAAAACCCACGAGTCTGTTCGCTTCCCATCTTAGTAACATTTCTGTCGTTCTGGTGTCGTCTGTGTTTTATCGGTATCTTCTCATTTCAAGACCGTAGCCAGCGCATAAGCTTTTGCACAAGCCCAAAGATAACTGCTAGCAAGTGTGATCAGACAGCATACATATGGAATAGTCTGAGCGTGGTGAATCCCGTCTGGTCAAAACTTCAACGTCTGGATTCTGCGCCTGTTATTCCGTCATTATGAACGATTCTTGTTAACTTCTCTTTTTTCTTCTACTGAATGGATGTAGTTGAGAATGTTGGCAAGTCTTTCTATGCCAGACGGTGTTGGCGGCCTGCAGTGTTGCAGTTATATTGGCTGTTAGCTTTTCCAGACCCTGACTTTCCTCCTCTCTTCTCCAGCAGTCAGAGATGCCCTTGTTGAGGGCAGCATGTGTTATTATCCCCTCTGGGTTGTGCGCTCTGTCTGTCTGTCTGTCTGTCTCTCTTTCTCCCTCTCCCCCCTCTCTCTTCAGTCATTCAAATGATCTGTTTTTAGTGTTTAGAGGGAAATGGATGCGTCTTATTTCTTTGCATGTAAATTAATACTTGTAGTTTACATTCAACCTCTTTTTGTCAAGGCCACTGGCCCAATTTTTTTTAAAGAAAGTGTGCTGCACCATAGCATGAATGATAATGAACAGGAAAACGTCATTATCCAAATGATCCTGGTGTTGAGCAAAGAGTGGATGTGTTTATTTCTTTGCATGTAAGTTGATACTTAAGATTAGATCTACATTCAACCGCGTTTTTTTCAAGGCCACTGACCAAATTAGGAAAAAAAGAGTGGCATTGCATCGCAGCGACGCCGTTAAGACGGGGACAGCAGCCCGACTTATACGTGGTAAAATCCGTTGTGACAAAATGAATATGAATAATGAATGATATGAATAGAAACAGTCGGTTCCATCCGTTTGTTACACTTTCTAGCGCACACACACACACTGTCTCTCTTTCTCTCCCACACACACATATACACACACACACATAGATAGAGAGAGAGAGGGAGAGAGCGTACTATGCATTATTATGGGATTTCCATACTTTTGGAGTTTGTTGGAAAGGGATTCATCACACGTGGACATTTTCCTTATATACACTACATCGAAATCTGCTATCAGTTATCTGGCAGACTCCTCCAGCCTGCCCAAATGGACTTGAAATGGGGAAGGGAGGTGGAACAGGACTTATAAAACACTAACATCACCAGAATGGTTGGGTCATGAAGACGGACGGCGAACAGGCCAGTGTTTCTGTTGCCAGGGTGGGTTTGAACGCAGGACATCAGCTGGAGGCCACGAACTCCATGACAGAACCAGTCAGCCTGCGAAATAGTTGAGGACGATTGACTTTTCCCCCCCCTTCGTTTCGTTTGTTACTGTTTGCTTGTCTCCGTTTTCTTTTAGAATGAATGAATGAATGAATGAATGCATTTCTGAGTTGCCAGATTCTCCCTCCCCCCCCTCCCCTCCCTCCCTCCCCAAATGCAGACGGTGTTGGCAAGTTGGAGTGCAGCAATATGTAATGGGGTTGTTAGCTTTCCTACTGGCACTTTGACCATGTCAGGGGTTAAGTAGCCTCCCAATACAGTAGGCTCAGATGCTCCCCCCTGGTCTTTCAGCTCCAAAGACCAACATCATCTTGTTGAAGGTTACTCTCCAGATTTTCTCGCAGTTACGTTGTTATCGTTCTCACACCAAACGCGCGTGCGCGCTCGGTGATGTAAAAACACGCACACATACGTATTCTTCTCTCTCTCTCTCTCTCTCTCTCTCCTCTCTCTCTCTCTCTCTCTCTCTCTCTCTCTCTCTCTCTCCCCTCTCTCTCTCTCTCTGTGTCTCGCTCTCTCTGTGTCTCGCTCTCTCTGTCTTTCTCTGACACACACGCGCGCGCGCACGTGCATGCACGCATACAGAGAAAAGTTAACATTTTCTACGAAGATAACAGACAAGCTCTTGTGTGCTTCTTAATTGTGTTTGATATTTTAACATCCGGTTCTCAACCAAAGAAGTAAACTTTGCATGACAAGAATCACAATACAAAGATAACGTCTGAACATCCTGAAGGGTAATTACTTTTTCTCGTAAAGGCTGATTGCTTTTTATCAATTGACACAAAACGGAGTTTGTAGTCGTACAAAATAGAGAGAGAGGGAGTAAGAGAGGAAGGGAGGGGTGGTGGACATTGAAGTCGAAACAATTAGAGGAAGAAAGAGAGAGATGGAGGGGGAGAGGGAGAGAGAGAGAGCGTTCATAGTCGTAAGAAATCAGACAGAAGAGAGAGAGAGAGGTGGGGGTAAGGATTTCGATGGTTTCCAAGCTTTCGCTTTGCTCTTGTCTCGACCGTGGCAACGTCCCGGCTGTCCAATAAGATGAATGCGTTGTTGAGGACCACTGTCGTTATTAACCTACTAGGTTTGGATATCCCTCTCCTCTCTGGCTCTGTCTGTCCCTGGCTCTGTCTGTCTGTCTCTTTCTGTTTTCTTTTTTTTAATTTTTTATCTGTCTGTGTGTGTGGACACACGCACGTGCACACGCGCACGCACACGCACACACACACACACACACACACACACACACACACACACACACACACACACACACACACACACACACACACCACGCACTCTTACACCGGTTTTGTAGTGAGGAGATAGACCCGAACAATAGATAGACCCGAACAATACAGTGAACAGATTATCAACAGAATAGATAGACCCGAACAATACAGTGAACAGATTATCTACGTGAAATTCTGTTTGTACGGATCATAACCAGGCGTTTAGATTGGGCATACATGTTAGATGACCAAAGTGGGCCTATACAGACCAGTTTAGTGAACCAGTCGCTATGGTGCAGTAGTTGGTGCAATGGACTACCCACTGGAAGGTTGTGGATTACAATCCCCATCAGTTCTGTCTAAATTGTTATGGGACTGTTTGCCCCAACCGGCTGCTATCCAGAGTTGAGTATACTCTGGGCTGATAGGGAAGATTAGGACCGCACAATCGAGTCGCATCCACGCAAAGATGCTTTAGTGAGGGTCAAATCTTTGCCGAGGTCTTCTTACCGATATGACAGGTGTCTGTATCTCTCGGCCTGGTTGACATCAAGTATGTTGTATAGTATGCGAAGGGTACAGCCTTGTTACTCAGTCTCAGTCCTAGATGGAATTCCATGGCATCATGATTATCAGTCCCCATCGTCGTCATCATGATTATTTTATCACCATTGTCCCAGCATCTGTGACTATTACGGTGGCGTAGAAAAGAGAACGGAAAAATCCAGTTTATTAAAAAGAAAAAAGTCACTGAAATCTGTAGTTTAGAAGTGACTTATGTCAGAAAGGTGGGGCTTGTATATGTCACCCATTCTGCTATTCCTCGTCATCCCATCTTTGCTTCTTATGTCAGTATCACCGACACAAATGTGGTTCTGGTGTTGCTTACAGTCGGCGCTGTATGAGTTCATCTTCAGGGTCCATCTCCTTTCCTGAAGAGGAGAGACGTCACCATCTGCTTTCCTTTTGGGCTCAGTCCTTCTTTTGAATAGAAAATTGTTCCACATGCTAGTCCCTCGTATATACTATGTGTGGTGGGACTTTAACCCCTTTGACTCCCGCACCCTATCCACCAGCATCTTGCAATGGCAAGCAGAGCACAAACTTTAACCTTTGACTTCCATACCCTGTCCATTAGCTAAGCTGACGGATAAGATAAGGGAGTCAGAGGGTTAAGTTTTTATTTTCAGTTGGTGGATAGGTTGCGGGAATCCAAAGGTTAAACCTGAAGTGAAGGAATGGTTAAAGTGGAGAGAGAGAGAGAGAGAGAGAGAGAGAGAAAGAAGAGAGAGAGAGAGAAAGAAGAGAAAGAGAGAGAGAGAGAGAGTTGATGGAGACATCAGCCCGCCTTCATGCCGACCACAGACAGTGTCAAGGTCCCCTAGCGTACAGGATTAATTGTATCTGCCACAGTTACTGTGGGCACCATCTCCATCATGTGGCGTGTGCTGTCACACCCTATCTTATCCATTCTCTCTCTTTCTCTCTCTGCTCTCTCTCTCTCTGCTCTCTCTCTCTCTCTCTCTCTCTCTCTCTCTCCTCTCTCTCTCTCTCTCTAACGCACTCGCAAACACACACACGGCCCCCACACACACACACACACACACACACAACACACACACACACACAACACACACACACACACACACACAGAGGGAGGGAGGGAGATATGGCACAAATTCAGCCATGAGAACAACAAACACACCTTTTCTCTTTAAAGAAGGGCTCTGTCATTTCTCTCGGTTCGGTGGCTGGGCTGGACCTGGCTGGTGAGCATAATGTGGCTGGTCTCCTGGGCTTTGTCATCTCCCCGTATTGCAATTGGGCTTGTGAACAAAGTAACATGACTTGGTCCGAATGGGTCGTGCAGCGCTTGCACAGCCCCCCTGGCCCTTGCTCGGCGAAAGTGCTGCCGTGTGGTGTCGGAGGTGATTGTCTAGCCAGTGGTGAGGCGTTGCTGCTCTGGGTCTCATCCACCACCCTGGGTGTTTCTTCATAACTTCTACCACTCTGGTCCTCCTCTTGGGGACTTTAATGGCAATAAAATCATAACTCCACATTCTGTAAATACAGTTCATAAGTTTGAACCATTCTGCGGTGATTTCTGTTCCCCCCCCCCCCCCCCCCCAACTGTTTACCCTTGTCGCTCGCGAAAACACTGCTCACGCACGCACACACACACACACACACACACACACACACACACACACACACACACACACACACACACACACACACACACACACACACACACACACACACACACATATTCACATTTAATTCTTTCGTTCTCTTTTGCTTTTAAGTGATGCTTATGGTTGAAGAAAGTATTAACAGTACTCATCATTCATATTTAATTACTTCTCACAGGCGTCCACAAAAGGTTGTATTTATACACTCATGCCCACCCGCATGCGAGCTGGTACACATACACACACACATCACACATATCACACACACACACACACACACACACACACACACACACACACACACACACCACACACACCACCATCATCATCATCATCATCATCATCATCATCATCATCATCATCATCACATCATCATCATCATCATCATCATCATCATCATCATCATCATCATCATCATCATCATCATCATCATCATCATCATCATCATCATCATCATCATCATCTCTCACACATCATCTCTCTCTCTCACACACACACATACACACACACGCACACAATACACACACACGCACACACACACACACACACACACACGCACACACACACACATACGCACACGCACACGCGCACACACACACACACACACACACACACACACACACACACACACACACACACTATTATTATTATTATTATTTTTGTTGTTGTTGTCGTCGTTTTGTTCTTGTTTTCCTAACTCATGTAGACTCACTGCGCATTACGCATAGTCAAATTTTGTTGTGGAGCACGGAGAATTGAAGCTGTTGGACGAGATGACCACACTCCACTATATTGTTGCACAGTGTCCATCTTTGTGGGTTTGCGTGCTGGGTGTTTTCATGTTTCCATAAACCACCGGACGCCGGAGTGCCTTGAGGTACAGGATCTTTAACAGGATTTTATTTTGGCAAATCTGTAGATATGTTGGCCTGGGAGTAGGAAAAATTCCCACCCTCTTTACTGGCCAGGCAGGGGTATCTAGTCAGATTAAACACAAGACCATTGATTGGAAATCCGACTACCACGCCTGTCATTATTGGTAATGTGGAAACATGAAGCCATTGTGTTTTGTTTTGTGTTTAATTAAGTTGGGATCCTAACGTCTGTTCACGTGTGTGTGTATGTGTGTGTGTGTGTGTGTGTGTGTGTGTGTGTGTGTGTGTGTGTGTGTGTGTGTGTGTGTGTGTGTGTGTGTGTGTGTGGTGAGAGAGAGAGAGAGAGAGGAGAGAGAGAGAGGTGTATGTTTTTAGCGGATAAACATCCCACTCTGTCCACAGTCACCTTTCTGTCAGCAGCTGTTGCACATTGCCATATGATAAGATAAACATCACAGCGGCCTCTCTGTCTTTGCAACAGCTCAAACGAAAACATCGCGGATACTACCCTAACACAACCTCTCTCTCTCTCTCTCCTCTCTCCTCTCTCTTCTCTCTCTCTCTCTCTCTCTCTCTCTCTCTCTCTCTCTCTCTCTCTCTCTCCTCTCTCTCTCTCCAACAGCAAACCATTAAAACGAGCGCAAGCACCCTGGTGGAAGAAAGGCAACAAGGCAGATTGCATCTGGCATTAATTATACAGCAGACAAATGGACTGCTCACCTGTTGAAAACGTTTTCTCTCCCTCATCTTATCCACCATCAACATCCTGCCACTTTCACTCCCTCACCCAATCCACTAGCGTTTTCTTACTGCCACCATCTTCCTGACTCGTGCTCCCTCGCCCAAGCCACCTGTTTGTATCAGCTTTCTCTTGCACTCTCTCAGCCAGCCCACGGTTTTGTTGCAGCAGTAAGCCTTTCTGTCCCTCACCCTATCCTTCAGCGCTCCCCGTGGGGATGCAGGGTCTTTTTCAGTATAAAGAGTATCCTCACCTTCTGGAAATTCTGTGCTAGAAATGTCCTCTTTTCTGTCACTCTCTTTGTTTCTGCTTTGTCTCGTAGCTTTCTGTCATTTTTTCCTATGATTTTCTGCCTTGCTGGTCCATTCCCCTGTATGTGTTCCATAAAGTCTTAACGACGTACTTTCTCTTAAGATTGATAATTGGGTACATATATATGTATCAATCCCCTGTGCAATAAATTGGAGGGAGTGGTCAACGCCAGGGACATCTCCTTAGATTACTTGCGCAAATGCATTGATCTGTGTACTTAATTTTCTTTTCCTTTTTTTTCCCCCCCTGTTGAAGTATTGTGTATGTTTTTAAATTGTTATAACCCTGAGATGGCTCTGCGCAGTCGGCTGGGCTTTAAACAACAATAACGGTCACAATATCCTTCAGCTTCCACTATTTCCTATCCCTTTCTGTCTCTCGCCCTGTCCACCATCTTCCGATTTCACTGTCACATACACAAAAAGGTTAGGAAGCTGGTAGATAGGGTGAGGGAGTGAAAATTTAGAAACTGGCTGAGAGAGAGAGAGGAGTGAAAGGGTTAGTAAGCTGATGAATAGGATGAGAGGTTGTTTAAAAAAAACTGTTGGATAGAGTGAAGGAGTGAAAGAGTTATGAAGCTGATGGAAAGGGTGAGAGTGTGAAAAGGTTAGCCGAGCGTGAAACAGCAGTTACTTTGGCCCCTTTTCCCTCTGGCCCCAGGTTGACTTGTGCTCTTTGTTTGTCCATTAGCGTGCGCTTAGCTGTTGAGTAGAGAGAAGAATGGGATGCAGTCAGGAAGATGGACTTTATAACTGTCTGAAAGCACACGCGCGTGTGCGCATACTCACACAAGTGCACGCCTGCGCGCACACACACCCCTGAAACAATTTCACAACCACCAGCATCAACAACAACATCAGTTACATACGCAGATTCTCATGCACACACAGATAGAGAGGGGGGAATGTGTGAATGAGCGAAAGAGCGAGCGAGAGAGAGAGAGAGAGAGAGAGAAGGGAGCATGATCCCGATCTTATGTCTCACACAAACACACAGGCACGCATGTAGGCACGCGCGCGCACACACACACGCAACACACGCACACGCACACGCACACGCACACGCACACGCACACACACACACACAGTGGTAAAATCCCGCTTACATCAGCTAGACGGAAAGAGGAACGTAAATAATACAAAGTATCTCAGGAAGCGAGGGTGCTGAGGATTGCGCCTTGATGCCTAGGACTGCACAGAGTGGTGGTACGATGCTTGCTCTCTGAGTGAAGTGATGTGATCAGTTCCAGTGTGCTGTAAAATGTCGGTCGTTGGGACTGGGGCTTTTAGCCTAGCAGTTTGGCGTCTGTCAAAAGCTGGAAACTTTTTGAAAAGTGTTATTTGTTGTCGGGTATTGCGAGAGAAGAGGAGGGTGGAGAGAAAGAGAGAGAGAGAGAGTTAGTTTATTTACGCGGGTACGAAAGAGATGGGGGGAGGGAGAGAGAGGAACAATTTTTTTTACAAGGATGTGAAATGAGCAGTGTACGTGCGCTTTTTGTTTGTTTTGTTTTGTTTACGTCCACCGCTGGCCCAAAAGTGGGTCCACATTATACAGAAAGAGTATGTGAAACATTTGAACATCATATGTAGGTAGTTCCATTTGCGCCTTCCCCCTTCCACCTCTTCTATTTTTTTTCATTTTGGTGGTTGTTTTGTATGTTTAATATTGTCTCCATTTTAATGGCTACAGAAGTGGGGATGATTTTTCACAATGCTGTGATGATGATGACGACGATTGATACGCTATATCATGATACTGTGGAATTCCATTCTGGATTAAGACTGCGTGACAGGGCTGTACCCTACGCTGCTGACGTCAACTAGGCCCGAGAGATGCAGACACCTTCTGTGAGCAACACCCTCGGTAACACATCCGTGAAGTAGATGAGGGGGACTATGTGGTCACAGTCTTCCCAACCAGCCCACAACACGCTTTGCACTGGGTTGAAGTAAGTTAGGACCGAAAAATCCTGCAGTGATTTTGAGAAGACTGATAAGGGTTTGAACTCACAGCATTCCAGTCGTTAGTCCGTTCGCTGACCGCTGGAGTTCAGGAGCGAAACACTTGATTGAGGGGGTGGGGGTGGGGGGGTGGCTTCTCCTCTGAGGACCTTCTGCTGTCACGCTCTTCCCCAGAGTGTCTGGCTTCTGCATCATGGCGGGTGATGGGTATCTGGGAATAAGCAATGACAAGAATTCCCAGAGAAGTCAGGACAGTAAACTATGACAGTATTAGTGTCACAGTAGTCAGCTGTCGG
>CM060309.1:99195961-99200961 GCA_030674185.1 Monoplex corrugatus | reverse complement strand
ATACAAGCACTTGGTGGATAAGTTCCTGTGTCTTCCTGCTTTTCTTCTATCCCATTTCTGCGCCATTTCACTGGTCACGACAGTCTGGGACAATTGTTCACAGTGCTGTGATGATGATGATGATGATGGTGGTGGTGGTGGTGGGGATGATTATCATGATGCTGAGGAGTGTCATTCTGATAATGTGTGAGAAGGCCATGCTCTACGCCACCTTTCATGCCATATCCTGGCATCAACCAGACCTGAGAGACATGGACACCTGCGGTGTTGGTGAGAATATTTTAGCAACATCTTCAGTGATGCATCCGTGAAGTGGAGGAAATTCGACTGTGTGGTCCCAGTCTTTCCAGGGAGCCCATAGCACGCTGAACTCTGAGTAGGAGCCGGTTGGTGCCGAAAAATCCCACAATTTTGACAGGACTGATGGGGATTTGAGCCCACAAGCTTTCAGTCGTTAGTCCATTGCGCTGACCACTGCACCGCGGCAACTGGTCTGTCTTCCCATTCTTCACAGTGACTCATTTTTCAGCTTAGTCGGTCATCTTGTGTCCTTACCACTGACTGTAACTTGTGTAAGGCAAAGACCCTTCAAGTTATTCAACCCTCTTGGCTTACAACAGTGCCTGTGGTGTGGCTGTGTGCTTGGGCTGTGCTTCAGCTCACTGCTTCTCTGTCGCCTCTAGAGTGTCATTGATGTCACTGCTGCGCACACACACACACACACACACACACACACACACACACACACACACACACACACACACACACACACACACACACCCATCACCTCCTCTCTCTCTCTCTCACTCTCTCACTCTCCCCTTCCTCCCTTTCTCCCTGTCTCTGTTTCCTTATTTCGTTCATAGTCTTTAATGTGCCACAATAATTTACGGCTGCCTGTTTTTGCCCGTCTGTGTCTTCTTGTCTTTCCTTGTCTGTGTCACATTTTCTGTCTGAGTTAATATGCTTTTTCCATTTCTTCAACGGGCAGGCTGGCTCTGATGATAGAGCCAGAGACTCCAGAACTGATGTCTCAAGTTCAGTCCCAGCCCACAACATTGGTTGCTCATTTCTGTGCTCCTTTGTTTTTCAGTCCCATTTTTACGCCACCTGCTAAATACCCAAATGGCCACTGAAGCTGGGGCAGGTTTTACATTGCTATGATGATGATGACCATGAGGATGATGGTAATCATGATGCTGTGGAATTCCATCGAAAATAAAGACTGTGTGACGGCTGTAGTCAACCTTTATGCTATGATGATGATGATGATGATGATGATGATGATGATGATGATGATGAATGATGGTGATGATAATCATAATGTTATACAGTTACATCTAGGATTGAGACTGCATGATGCCTGTACTCTACGCTTACTGCCATTATGTATCCTGGTATCAGTGAGGTCTGAGAGATACAGAAATCTATGGCGTATAACAGGAGATTTGAGCAACACCCTCAGTGATGCATCAGTGAAGCGAATGAGACAGGACTGTATGGTCTCAAAATGAGCCCATAGCCCACCCAGTTCTGGGTTGGAGCTGGTTTGGGCAGAAAAATCCCACAATGACTTGACATGACTGATCAGAATTTGAACCCACAAAATTCCAGTCGGTTGTCTGCTTTGTTAACTACTTCATCAGTGTGACTGCCATGTCTGTTGTATGCTCTTAAAGTTGGAGAAGAACATGTCTGTGGTAAGAAATATAGAAGACACGTATTTCCTCAGAACTTGAATGTTTTATACTAGCCTCTTGCGCATGTGTAACTGTGTTAACAGGTCTGAGACCCAGCATAGATATTTGTGTCACATCTGTACGTCTGGTGTGTCTGCCTGTCTGTCTGCTCTGTCTGTCTGTCTGTTGCGTGTGCTGCTTGCTCACTCGTTCGTTGTCGCTATCCCTCTTTTCGTTTCTTTTTTGACTGTGAAGTGTCACTGTCTGTACATGCCTACTGCTGTGTGTGTGTTGTGTGTGTGTGTGTGTGTGTGTGTGTGTGTGTGTGTGTGTGTGTGTGTGTGTGTGTGTGTGTGTGTGTGTGTGTGTGTGTGTGTGTTCCCAGCCTCCTCTTTGTGTCCCCCAATACTACTGATGTGCTAGTTTTGCTGTTTTTATATTATCATAGTTCATTTATATCGGTGTTGACTCTCTGTGGGTATTACAATGCATGTGTATTAATCAATGTACACCCTCTATAGCGTGATAGTGTAATTGGATTAGTGTAGACTCTTCCATGATATGCTTGTATTAACTAGATCCTCTCTGGGCGCGGATTGCACATGGGTGGGGGTGGGGTGGGGCGTCAATCTGCTTATGTCACCACATACGAAACTACATTTGTTCTCAACTTCTCCTCCTTTTATCTCTGATCTCTTGTTCTGTCTTGTCTGTCTTGATCCCTACAGGTGTCTGTCTCTCCCTCCCTCCGACTTTCTTCTCTCTTGTTCCTTCTGTCTGTGTTCTCCTCCCTCCCTCTCCTCTCCTTTCTCCTCTGTTTTCTGTCTGTGTTCTCCTCCCTTCCCTCCTCCTCTCCCTTTCTCCTCTGTTTCTGTCTGTGTCCCCTCCTCCCTCCTCTCTCTCTCTCTCTCTCTCTCTCCTCTTCTCTCTCTCTCTCTCTCTCTGTTTCTGTGTTCTTCTCCCTTCCCTCCCTCTCTCTCCTCTCCTCTGTTTCTGTGTCTTCCTCCTCCCTCCTTCTCTCTCTCTCTCTCTCTGTTTCTGTGTTCTTCTCCCTTCCCTCCTTCTCTCTCTCCCCTCTCTCCTCTGTTCTGTTTCTTCTCTCCTTTCCTCCTTCTTCTCTCTCTACTGCTGTTTACTTGTTTATGTTCTCCCTTCCATCCTCTCCTCTCCTCTCTCCTCTTCCCCTTCTCTTCCCTTCTGTTTCTGTGTTCTTACTCCTTCCCTCTTCTCTCTCTCTTCTCTCCTCTCTCTGTTTGTTTCTGTCTGTGTTCTTCTCCCTTCCTTCCTTCTCTCTCTCTCTCGTCTGTTTGTTTCTGTCTGTGTTCTCCTCCCTTCCTTCCTCTCTCTCGCTCTCCTCTGTTTGTTTCTGTCAGTGTTCTTCTCCCTCCCCTCCTTCTCTCTCTCTCCTCTGTTTCTGTGTTCTCCTCCCTTCCCTCCCTCTCTCTCGCTCTCCTCTGTTTCTGTCTGTGCTCTCCTCCCTCCCCTCCTTCTCTTTCTTTCTCCTCTCTTTCTGTCTGTGTTCTCCTCCCTCCCCTCCTTCTCTCTCTTTCTCCTCTCTCCCCATCTCAGAATTCTTTGTCTTCTCTCCCATTTGATCCTCTTGGCTTCTGTCTTTCTAAGCTGGCTGTAAAACAGACGTAATGGTAATTAATGTTGACAGCAGACGCTGCAATTGAAAAAAAAAAAAAGCCCAGTGAACGCCACAGCTCTGTTTTAACCCTTCCATTGCCTCACCCTGTCTTCCTGCTTCTTTAACTCTTTCACTCCCTCTCCCTGTCCACCCGTTTCCTTAACCGTTTCAAACCCTCACTCATCCACCAGCTACTGACTCTCTCTGGCACTCTCACCCATTCAGCAGCTTTTTTAAAACCCCTTTTCACTTTCATCCTATCACCCAGTTTTCCTTCCACCCTTCTGATCCTTCTCTCTGTTAACCCTTTCATTCCTTCACCCACGTTGCTTCACCAGCTTCCTTAACCCTATCTACCAGCTTTCTACACTTTCTCTCCCTCTCACCAAACCCCCTCAGCTTACATACCCTTTCACTTCTACTTTACTCACCAGCTTCTTAAACTTTTACTCCTTCATTCACATCAGATTTCCTTCACCCTTTCACCTCCTTCATCTCATCCATCATTCCTTAACCCTTTCACCCTTTCCTTCACCATTCGATCCTTAACCTTTCACCGCTCACCTCACTCCCCTCAGATCCAACCCATTTTCCTTCACCTCATCCGATCCATTCCTTATACCCTTCTCTACTCTCACTCATCCACAGATTTCCTTAACCCTTTCCTCCTTCATCATCCATAGATTCCTTAACCCTTTCATTCCTTCACCTCATCCATCAATCCTAACCTTTCACTCCTTCACCTCATCCATCAGATTCCTTAACCCTTCCATCCTTCACCTATCCATCACACCTTTAACCTTCACTCCTTCACCTCATCCATGATTCCTAACCCTTCCTCCTTCACCCTCATCCATCAATCCTTAACCCTTCACCTCCTTCCTCATCCATCAATTCCTAACCTTTCACCTTCCCTTACATCCATTCAGTCCACCACTCCTATCCTCCCTCATCCTGACCATCCGCTTCCTCAACTCTTTAACTCCTTCACGCCTGATGATGATAGCGTGACGGAGGAAAAATTCTAAAGCATTACTGATGTAGTAACAAGGGCTGAAATGATTAAAACGGCTTCAGCCACAGGGTTGAGATATCAAAGGGTTAGTTCTACTCTTGATACGCCGAGCATTTATGTCTTAGTTTTACTTCTTTATGAATTTGTATATATTATGTCAAAAGTTTACTGCATCTAAATCATTGCCCAATTAAGGTTAAAAAGATTACCAAATGTCCTTTTGTACAATGTTCACTTGTTGTACCCAAATGTCCACCGTTTTGCTTTTTTGCTTCTATGACACCACTCCTTCATTACTATGGGATTCAGCTGTTTACATATGTATGTCACCGTTTAATCTTCGAGCTCATATTGACTTGGTTTTTGCACATTGCAGTTGCGACAGGTGGAATTAGTCCTCGACTGTTGTGTTCGTTGTGTGTCTGTTCTGTGTGTGTGTGTTTGTGGCTTTCATTCCATTCCTTTCAATAATGCATTCTAACCTCTCATCACCACTACCTACCACACACACAAATTTCCTGATGAACAGTATACTTTGAAATGGTTAATCTTCAGGAAAAATAAATGAACCAGAAAACAACTGTGCCGAAGACGAGAAGAAACAAAATCACAAGACGCTATCATAATTAACGATTGAAACAATAAAATTGGCTAAGTGTGTGTGTGTGTGTGTGTG
>CM060309.1:99185961-99190961 GCA_030674185.1 Monoplex corrugatus | reverse complement strand
CACTACACACACATGCACTTCGCACACATACACACTGCGTGCACGCACGCACACAGTATGCACGGACGCGCGCGCGCGCACACACACACACACACACACACAGACACACACACACACACAGAGTCTAGTTTTCCTGGTGCATCAACGCCCATAATAACAAATCCTTGTCGTGTCAGAGATTTACGATTTTCCCTATCCCAGCTGATATGCCACTTAGTTATCTCACTGTTAGTGGCGTTATAGTTATCACTGTTAGTGGCGTTACTCTTTCGCTCTACTACTTCTCCTTCCTAGATCACTTATCTTCCTGATGCACGTGGCAAATCACACCTACAGAATACCGTATAAGGGTCGTCTGAAGACATATACCCTCCACATACAGGGCAAGTCTTTTGGCGTGTGCTAAGAGTAGGGTAACACGTACAGAAAACAGAAGACTGAAGTCAGAGGTCCAGCCTGCAGGTGTCTTTGTAACCAACCCTGTTGCCATGCAATAAAACGCAGATGTCTGCATGTCATTTATGTCAAAGGAGAATGGTGCTGGATCGTTGGGGTCGGTTAATTCAGGATGGAGCAGCACTGAATACTGCTTCTGAATGGATCAAGGGGAGCCACTGGAAACATGGCTGTCGGCAGCCCCTCCGACCATAATCATTGCCAGATGTGGCCTGACCATGTAGATAGCGAACAACAGAACTACATTGAGGAGTTTTCAGATCTTGCGTGTCTCCATGAGTTGCGGAGAGTTATATTTGACAGGTCCTGATATTGTCACTAAGGCCAGGCAGGCCAAAGAACTCAGACCACAGTAATCATGATCCACCAGTGGTTGGAGTTTACAGTTTATTCAAAGAGATTCATCAGCTCGTGCAGAGCCCATATGTGCTGTACCCATTAGCCATCTGTTGCTGATAAACCCTTTGAGCCTGTGCAAAACTTCTTTGCACTGGTAAGATCTTGAAATGGAGGGGATGGTGGAAGGTATCTGTGGAATACTGAGCTGACACCATCAGAATGCTTGGAGCATTAAGATAGGCAACAGATTTTATGTTGTGCGCTGGGGTTGAGTTTGACAATCAGATCTCAAATCCACGGCTGTATCAAAACAACCACTCAGCCTGCATGCCCAGGGAGAGGATGTGTCTGCCAGCATACCTCACCAATGGCCTCTGGGTTATGGGGCAGCCTTTACGGTAAACCTCAACTTCTTTTCATATCAAAGATTCAGTGGGCTTAGGGTCTGAAAAGGTGTAACGGAGGGCACGATTTTATGAGTTATTGGAAGGTGGTAGGCGCAACCCAATCTGTGACGGAATTCTGTACGCTGATTGTGAAGCTGCTGAGTCCAGTGAGTGATTTTGTTTCTGAGCAGTGACAGTTTCACTGTGTATGTACTGTTTATCCATGCAGGGGGAGTTTAGAATCACATTTCCAGACGGTTGTTAGAGGTGTTCCTAGTTATTGAGGGTCAGCGGCCAGAAGGTAGTAAGAAGGTTGGAGGGACTCTGTTGCACTCTGGTGTATCGTTTTTGGCAGGGACAAGTGCACAGTTCTGTAGAGTACTGCGCCATGGAGGAACAAGGTGTTGATGTTGTTTGTTGATGCATGCACCAACACAGACACACTGACACACATGTGTGCACTGGCCTGTTCACATGTCTGAAGGAACCTGTATACATAGATACTGTGGAAGCCTGTGTCATGCAGTGGGTGTATGCTTCTGAATACATGTTACGCATTGGTGTAGACAGACACACAGGATGTGCTGTCACGTACGTACTATTGCGCGCGCGCGCGCGCGCACACACACACACACACACACACACACACACACACACACACACACACACACACACACACACACACACAAACACACACTCTCTTTCTCTGTTTCTCTCTCTCTCCTTCTCTCTCACTCAGAGAGACAGAGAGAAGAGAGAGAATCTGTCTGTCTCTCTCTCTGTCACAAGTAACAATATATCTCCCACTACAAAACATCCAACTATTTTACACATCAGTAATAAGGCCATCAGATGATCAATCTGACCAACACAAAGGACACAGTGTATCATAACAAATATAACGGAAAAGAAAGAGTTGCAACAAACACCAAAGCATCTTGCGGGAAGCTGGTGGATAAGGTGAGGGAGTGAAAAGGTTAGGTTTTTTCTTTCCTGTCATGGCTGACAATGCAGGATGCTGGCGGATAGGGTGAAGAAGTCAAAGGGTTAATGATAGTGGCGGGTAGGGTGAGGGAGTCAAAGGTTAATGATGCTGGCGGATAGGGTGAGGAGTCAAAGGGTTAATGATAGTGGCGGATAGGGTGAGGGAGTGAAAGGGTTAATGATAGTGGCGGGTAGGGTGAGGGAGTCAAAGGGTTAATGATAATGGCAGATAGGGTGAGGGAGTCAAAGGGTTAATGATAGTGGCGGGTAGGGTGAGGGAGTCAAAGGGTTAATGATAGTGGCGGGTAGGGTGAGGGAGTCAAAGGGTTAATGATAGTGGCGAATAGGGTGAGGGAGTCAAAGGGTTAATGATAATGGCGGATAGGGTGAGAGTCAAAGGGTTAATGGTAATGGCGGATAGGGTGAGTGTCAAAGGGTTAATGATAGTGGCGGATAGGGTGAGAGTCAAAGGGTTAATGGTAATGGCGGATAGGGTGAGGGAGTCAAGGGTTAATGATAGTGGCGGATAGGGTGAGGGAGTCAAAGGGTTAATGATATTAACTGAAGTGTATGACCCTGTCACACAGTCTTGATCTTTGATCGATCTCCATGATCATAATCATCATCCCCATCGTCACGAAATCCTCAGTCAGTGTAGCGTGGTGAAAAATGTCCAGGGTTGTGTGGCCGTTACTGCCATGACCCAGTGGTGATCTCAGTTTTCGTTTCCTATACCACTTTGGTGCCTGAGGTGAATTCAAGTCGGGCACTTTGGTGTCAGTGGGTCACGGGGTCTGTCGTTGATCGGCACTGGTCTCGTACTGCAAGGTCTGTCTCTCTTCCATCTGGCTATATGACTTGAGCAATTAGGCTTTTGCAGGCAGTGGCCGTATTAAGTGGGATCAGAACAGGCGCTTTTGATCTCCGGTAGTGCAGAGTCTGCTCTGCTGGGTTACCGCATGGCAGCTTAATATCTCAAGACTCCCATGGGCTTCCCTGCACTGGGACTTCAACTGAATGAACTTTTGGGTTAAAGGTGTGTTGTGGAACCAGAAGAGGGCATGGAATCAGCGCCACAGCACCGGCTTCCCAACTGATGAGCCCATTGCACGCGCTCAACTCCTTTTCCCAGATTCTACGGTCTTTCATGCCATGCGTCATGGTGACCACAGTTTCAGTGGGTTTAGAGCTGTTTTGGAGAGTTGAAATGAGCGGTGTGGGGTTAGTGACAGCGGAGTTTTCTAGCACTATTACTTCGACAGAATGGACTTGGGGCTGGGGCAGTTAGGAGGCAGTCAGGGGCACAAGTCTTTCTGAGACTGATGGGGAATCGAACTCACGACCTCACACGTCAGTTGTGTGTTGCCGTAATGACGGGTCCACTTGCATTCCTCCAGTGTGAGAGTGGAGAGTGTACACAGTTGAGACAGAAAAACTACAAAAGAACAAAAGAAGGTGTGACTGGCTTTTAGACAACACAGCAGGAGCGGAAGTGGCAGGATTCCCCAAGGACCGTCACCTAGTGTAGTGCTAATGCTCTGGTCATAATTGATGAGTTTGTCTGTGTTTGAGGTAGGTGATCATGTGGTCTGTTGGCTTGTGTGCCTTTCAGGCTTCATTCTGTCCTTTCAAGCTTAGTGCAGAAAGCTTTGTGGGTGAGGGGTAAGTGAGGATAAAGTGTAAGGTTCTCCAGTCACACTTAAATCTGTTCGTGTCTTTGGGACCAGAACTGTTTTGGGCATTGTTGAAAACATGCACACACAGCTACATATGCATGCACCTCTGTCTTCTGTCTCTGTCTCTGTCTCTCTCTGTCTTTCTCTCTGTCTCTCTCTCTCTATCTCTCTCTCTCGCTCTCGCTCCCTCCCTCCCCTCCATGAGTTGATTTTCTTTCTTGTGTCTTTCGATGCTGAAAAAAATCAGGTAATAACTTATTCCACCAGAGTATTTTGAGAAGTCCTTATTTGATTAAACTGATCTTGTTAATGTTGCCATCAGATGAAAGAACCATAAAAGAGTTCGTTTCGTAGAAAGCGTTGCACACATTAGAAAGGCCGATTGTATGTAGTCCGTATTGATTATATGCATCCCATATCCCTTTCCTAAGGGGCCTCGGGCCATGTGAGTAAACCGTGTGAATTCTCTCATCGTGATATGGACAAAAGATCCCAGTGTACTTGCCTTGACTGTTGTTGACAATGGTTTAGACTTGATTTAGCTTGTGTTTGAATAATTGATCTTACTGTTGTTAACGTTCCTTCAGAAGGTGCTGTGTCCTGAATAGAACGTTGGGCCTGCATCTCTCTCTCTCTCTCTCTCTCTCTCTCTCTCTCTCTCTCTCTCTCTCTCTCTCTCTCTCTCTCCCTCCCTCCCTCCTCCCTCCCTCCCTCCCTCCCCTTCTTCCTTTCCTCTCCCCCTCTATCCCTCTTATTGTCCCTCTTCTCTCTCTTCCCGCCTCTCTCCCGTTTCTATGTGTATGTCTCTCCCTCTCTCCACCTGTCTCCCTCTCTCTCTCTCTCTCTGACTCTCTCTCTGTCTTTCCTTTTGTTTCAACCCGTCCTCTCTCTATGTGTTCCCCCTTTCTCTCTCTGTCCCCTTTGTGTCTCCCCCCCCCCCCCCCCCCCCCCCGCCTTCCTCTCTTCCGATCCCTCTCACCGTCTCTTTCTCTGTCTCTCTCTTACCCACTCTTTTACCTCACGTCTTTCTCTGTCTCTCCATGTCTCTGTCTCTCTCACCACCCTCTCTCTCTCTGCCCACCTCTTTGCCTTCCTCCCTCCGTCTCTCTTGTCTCTCGAATCAAACCAAAAGAGATGTCGATGGCTGAGATAATCACCA
>CM060309.1:99175961-99180961 GCA_030674185.1 Monoplex corrugatus | reverse complement strand
TGGTATAGAGGCGTCGTTAATCACAGCACGTGCGCATACTCTCTCTCTCTCTCTCTCTCTCTCTCTCTCTCTCTCTCTCTCTCTCTCTCTCTCTCTCTCTCTCACACACACACACACACACACACACACACACATACAGAGAGAGAGAGAGAGAAGGAAGGAATGTATGGTGACGCTGTTGTTTTTGGCTGGAAGTGTGATAGCTTGTTGTCCCCACCTCGTCATGTCAGTGGGCTCAAGGCTCTGGAGGGAAGTCGAATTGTCAGTTTATGTAGCTACTTACATCTATACCCTCACCCCAGCACAAGAAGGCACAAGGGACTGTATGGGGAGCAGAATCAAAGTGTGTACAGGTATGGGTAGGGTGGGGCAGGGGAAGTGACGGGAGGGAGGGGTAGATACGGGTGACACAGTAACGACGGAAATTCCATTTCCCTGTCCACTAGCTTGTCTGTGGCGGTTGGTTTGTTTGGGCTGTTCACTGAGGGGTGTGGGTGTGTGTGTGTGTGTGTGTGTGTGTGTGTGTGTGTGTGTGTGTGTGTGTGTGTTCGTTCAGTAATGACAGCAATTTTTTTTTATCCATATCCGCCATAATATTGTCAGTAGCGGTTGGTTGTGTAAAGTCATTGATTATTGAATGATCTCTCTTAGTCTCTCTCTCTCTCTCTCTCTCTCTCTCTCTCTCTCTCTCTCTCTCTCTCTCTCTCTCTCTCTCTCTCCTCAGTACGTGTGTGTGGGGTGGTGGTGGTGTGTGTGTGTGTGTGTGTGTGTGTGTGTGTGTGTGTGTGTGTGTGAGTGAGGAAGTAGTGGAGAGATTGTCAACAGTGACAGGGGAATTCGTACTTACTTATCCACGAAAGAGTCAATGGAGTTTGTCTAGAACCATTGTGTTTGGATTAGAGGGTGGTTTGTATGGACCGGTCTAACAAGAATGCTCTGTCTTTTGAACCAGGAACCAGAAAAAGACAAAAATAGAATCAGAACACGTATTTCATGTAATAAGACAAGACAGGTGTTATCTTTCAGACAACTGGCCTGCTCTGTTTTGTTTTGTTTGTTTGTTTGTTTGTTTGTTTGTTTTAACCAGGAACCAGAAAAAATACATAAAATAAAAAGAGACACACGTATGTCAGTGTCCTGGGGGGGGGGGAGCAAAACTTCTTTGTTATTTTGTCAAGCTGGAGAAATGGTTGTAGAGTGAAGGGTTATCTAGTCCACGTAGATCTCATTTTTAGGTCATGGTTCCTTTCTACCTTTTCCTGTAGGTGGTGATAGATAAGGACTGATGATGGACTGTCTCGTCTATCCAACGGATGAGTAAGTCGACTGATCCTTTATCGTCTTCTGTGTGTCTTCAGCATCTTGTCACAACAGGAAAGCTGCAGGAAAAAAGAGCACCAGCTTGACCCATGGAGAATATATATATTGGATGGATTGTGAAGTGGATGAGAAAAAAGAGCACCAGCTTGACCCATGAGAATATATATTGGATGGATTTGTCAAGTGGATGAGGACAAAAAGGTGGGGGATATACTTGCAACAAAGAAATATAGATTGCTATGGAGGGCCATGAACGCCAGTACCTTGCGGCAAGGCACATATGACATCGATGATGGTGATGATGATGATCTTCACGTTGGATATGTAGCGGACCAATTTTGGAGGCACATGTTATTCAGCAGGCGCTATACGGAAAGGAATCCTGTTGCTCTGAGATCTGCTTCTGTGTCCTGTCTTATAAGTGTATGCCTCAAGGATTGGTCTTGTATCCCACTTCTGTGTCCTGTCTTATAAGTGTATGCCTCAAGGATTGGTCTTGTATCCCACTTCTGTGTCCTGTCTTATAAGTGTATGCCTCAAGGATTGGTCTTGTATCCCACTTCTGTGTCCTGTCTTATAAGTGTATGCCTCAAGGATTGGTCTTGTATCCCACTTCTGTGTCCTGTCTTATAAGTGTATGCCTCAAGGATTGGTCTTGTATCCCACTTCTGTGTCCTGTCTTATAAGTGTATGCCTCAAGGATTGGTCTTGTATCCCACTTCTGTGTCCTGTCTTATAAGTGTATGCCTCAAGGATTGGTCTTGTATCCCACTTCTGTGTCCTGTCTTATAAGTGTATGCCTCAAGGATTGGTCTTGTATCCCACCTGAAGATCCATACCAGGCGACGAGAAGCGACATGCCTATGCATGGGATCGATGGGAGATGTGGATGTGGATGTGGTAGATACTGTCTTGCCTCCTTATCTTGCCAGTTGTAGTGTGGGATCTCTGTTGACAGAGTTGTGGAGTCAAGATCCGATGTTTGGAGTGAAATCACAGTTGCGACATAAAAACTGGCTTGCATGCTGCCCGATCATTGTGGTGGTGTCACCTTTAGTCTTTCAGAGGGTGCCGTCCCGACTTGCCCGCTTCCATGTCAAGATCCTGCCAGTGATTAGGGTTTTGCGCAGGTTCAGAGAATCCGGCTATTATCATTGGCTGGGTTGGGCAGAGCGAATATGGTATTGCCCGAGCATGTTGAATCCCTCTTGAACAAAGTCCCTCTGTGACAGGTGTAAGATCTCCTCCCCATCCTTCATTGCCTTTTGACTTCATTCATATCACGGAGCATGCTGTCTGTAACATATTTACTGGTTATCACGTTGTCAACCTGATCTCCTCCACTAACATCTCTCTCTCTCTCTCTCTCTCTCTCTCTCTCTCTCTCTCTCTCTCTCTCTCTCTCTCTCTCTTCCTCTCTCTCTTTCTTTCTCTCTCTCTCTCTCTCTCTCTGTGTGTGTGTGTGTGTGTGTGTGTGTGTGTGTGAGTGAGACTCTAGTCTTGACCCACCGCTCTCCATGTACGGTCTCCTACCTTGTGGAGTTCTTACTCTTAAAATATTTGTCCTGGGGGGGGGGGGGGGGGGGGGTTGCGTATGAATGAGAGTACACTTACCCACGAGAGAGAGAGTTAGAGAGAGAGCAGTGACCCCTTTTTTTTAAATGTGGCAAGTGTCATCGACATTTAGATATCAGATTTAGTAGAACGGGATCACCAGTTCAAATATATGAACTGAACTTGAAATTTGAATTGTCCCTATTTTCCAGAGAGCTTATTGACGCAGGTTAAAACAAAATGATGTGAGTAATATCACGTAAATCATCTGGGAAAACCATCAAAGGCATATCAGCAATAACGTCATAACGTCTTAAAATCTGGTAGGTTATGGGAGAATGGTAGTTCATACCTTCACTTTGGAATCCTATTATGTTTACAGTTCAAAAATTATATAATATGTTAGTACTTGTGAAAATGACTTATTGATAACACTTACACTGTTTTGGACATATTCGTGTGTGGTATGTTTTTGTCTGAATGTTGGATGGGCAAATGAACAAAGATGTAAACGATAGAAGAAAATAAACTACAAATATGAAACACCTTTTGGTGTCCCTTTCTCAGGTTGGCTTATGATGATTTGCATGTAAAAGACAAGCTGACCACATATCTCCTCTCCTGGCACAACTTCACTGGCTCCCTGTATCAAAGCGCATACAGTACAAACTAGACACCATGTGCTACAAAAGCCTCAATAACGCAGCCCCCCATTACCTGTCAAGCCTACTTGAGATCTATGTTCCCTCACGTACCCTCCGCTCTGCCTCCGATCCTCTGACTTTTCGCTTTCCACGCACCAAGCTCAATACCTTTGGTCCACGAGCCTTCTCTGTTTCTGGTCCACTTTCCTGGAACAAACTTCCTCTCTCTGTCCGTCAGCAACCTACTTTTGTCTCCTTCAAGTCCGCTCTCAAAACTCACCTTTTCTCCTCTGCATAAAATCCTGACCTCACTCATCCCCCCTCTGTAGCCTGTCTCCACTCGGAGGGGAATCACATTGTAATATATATTTGTATATAATATGCTCTCTATAATTTTCCATTGCTGTTATTCTTTTTCCCCATTTATAGCCATGTGTAAGTGTGTGTGTGCGCGCGTGCGTAAGTGTATGTTCAGCGCTTAGATTTGATTTTTATCGAGATTTTGCGCTATATAAATATTGTAATTATTATTATTATTAAGCTTGTTAATACTGTAAAAGATGAATATACATATATATTTGTGTGTGTGTGTGTGTGTGTGTGTGTGTGTGTGTGTGTGTGTGTGTGTGTGTTGTGTGTGCTTGTGTGTGTGTGTATGTGTGTGTGCGTGTGTGCGTGTGCATACACACACACACACACACACACACACACGGGCCGTGAGCGTAACAGACTGTTGATTGAAAGGTTGTGGATTCGTGTCCCATTAGTGACATCAGAATCACTACAGGAATTTTCAGCCCCCTCCTCCTCACACCGACCACCTCCCACCCCCACCACACCCGGCCCCTTTTACCCAGAGTTGAACGTGCCATGGGCTTGTTGAGCAGACTGGCACCACTCAATCGAAACTCATCCACTTAACGGATACGTCTTTGGTGGTGTTGCTCAAATCTCTTCACCGACACTTTAGGTGAGGTGTCCAGGCCAGCTTGGCACCAGGCGGAACTTTGAACGGAAGCCCTTCCGTAAGAGTACAGCTTTGACACAAAGTCTCAATTCAGCGTGGAATTTGATGGCATCGTGATTGTCATCCCCATTGTCATTATCAATTTAACATTATGGGAAGTTGTCCAGGTGACCACTAATGTGATGTGAGAATGTGACAGCAAAAAAAAAAAAAAAAAAAAAGATCACATAAAAGATAAGATAGATAGATAGATAGGTAGGTAGGTAGGTAGGTAGGTAGGTTGGTAGACAGACAGACAGATAATAATTAGACTGAATGTACGTATCGTTACATGTTTAGCTGTTGTGTTGTTTTGGCATTGAATTATTGTCACATGTTTGGGTATTGTCATGTTTTTAATCATGAGTGTATAGACGACACATAAAAATGAAAATATAGACCTACTAGAATACTACCAATCATCGTTATGATCAGTTAACCCTATGATGGATGTGATCATAAAATCGATGTAATGG
>CM060309.1:99153461-99170961 GCA_030674185.1 Monoplex corrugatus | reverse complement strand
TTTGAAAAGAAAAGGCTTCCGGGTATTTAAAGAATCAGTACCATTGTCATTATCGTATTATTCTTTCTGTCTCTTTGACCCCTCCCCCCTGGCCCTCTCTCTCTCTCTCTTTCTCTCTAGCCCCCCCCCCCTCTCTCTCTCTCTCTCTCTCTCTGTGGTGGCAGACAATTTAACGTTTCTCTTCTTTTTCTTTAACCGTTGTCTATGTTTTAAGAGCACTGGCGCACTCCCTCCCGCCCTTCCTCTCTCTCCGGCTACACACACACACACACACACACACACACACACACACACACACACACACACTCGCTCACTCATATTCACACACACTCACACACACACACATTCACACTCACACTCGCACACAGACACACTCACTCTCTCTCACACACATATACACACACACACTCACTCACTCACACACAACACACACTCTCACACACACACACACACACACACACACACACACACACACACACACACACACACACACACACACACACACACACACACACACACACACACACACACACCCAAGGTCATATGAAATATTAGAGGCAGTTGGGACAAGGAGAGAGGTCACAAGGTTTCACACACCATCAGGCCATTGCTCCCTTCAGCTGCAGTATCAGGTATTTAGTGACGTCAGCCAGGACTATCAAGTGTGCCCCCATGAACTTGCCAGACGTGTGCTACAGGTACAGGTCAGACACCTGAGAGCGCTGTGCTGTTGGCGCTTACATACCTAGTGTCTGCAGTCACCTATCAGATTTCAGGATCCTAGTAATGTAAACTCTGTGGATTACTTCTGCTTCCTGGGTCTTACAGTCAGCGGCAGTGGATCTTTTGGTGCTGCACATCTCCAAGATCTGCAGATGTTCATATGGGCCAGTGTACTGCTTTATGTTGTGGCACACTTGTTCATTGGTGATGTGATCAGTGTGTCTGATATTTAGTATTTTGTGATGACGTGATCAGTGTGTCTGATATTTAGTATTTTGTGATGACGCCAGATTTTCATGGCTTGGGTTCGTCTGTCCAGATTTGCAGTGAGGTCCATGTCTTGAATGCTTACATGTACATGGAGATGGGATACATCAGTGGGGTAAGGCACTACGTTACATGGAGATGTCCTTCCCTACACGTTTTAACCTGGACATCGACAGTGCTGATGGTGTCCTTTCTGTCCTTGTGATGATTTTGGGCTTGGATCACTGATGGTGTCTTTTCTGTCCTTGTGATGATTTTGGGTTTGGATCACTGATGGTGTCTTTTCTGTCCTTGTATGATTTTGGGCTTGGATCACTGATGGTGTCTTTTCTGTCCTTGTGATGATTTTGGGCTTGGATCACTGATGGTGTCTTTCTGTCCTTGTGATGATTTTGGGCTTGGATCACTGATGGTGTCCTTTCTGTCCTTGTGATGATTTTGGGCTTGGATCACTGATAGTGTCTTTTCTGTCCTTGTGATGATTTTGGGTTTGGGTCCCTGATGGTGTCTTTTCTGTCCTTGTGATGGGTTTGGGTTTGGTCCCTGATGGTGTCTTTTCTGTCCTTGTGATGATTTTAGGTTTGGGTCCCTGACGATGTCTTTCTGTCCTTGTGATGATTTTGGGTTTGGATCCATGATGGTGTCTTTTCTGTCCTTGTGATGATTTTGGGTTTGGGATCCCTGATGGTGTCTTTTCTGTCCTTGTGATGATTTTGGGCTTGGATCCCTGATGGTGTCTTTTCTGTCCTTGTGATGATTTTGGGCTTGGATCCCTGATGGTGTCTTTTCTGTCCTTGTGATGATTTTGGGTTTGGATCCATGATGGTGTCTTTTCTGTCCTTGTGATGATATTGGGCTTGGATCCCTGATGGTGTCTTTTCTGTCCTTGTGATGATTTTGGGCTTGGGTCCCTGATAGTGTCTTTTCTGTCCTTGTGATGATTTTGGGCTTGGATCCCTGATGGTGTCTTTTCTGCCCTTGTGATGATTTTGGGCTTGGATCCCTGATGGTGTCTTTTCTGCCCTTGTGATGATTTTGGGTTTGGATTCCTGATGGTGTCTTTTCTGTCCTTGTGATGATTTTGGGCTTGGATCCCTGATGGTGTCTTTTCTGTCCTTGTGATGATTTTGGGCTTGGATCCCTGGTAGTGTCTTTTCTGTCCTTGTGATGATTTTGGGTTTGGATCCATGATGGTGTCTTTTCTGTCCTTGTGATGATTTTGGGTTTGGGTCCCTGATGGTGTCTTTTCTGTCCTTGTGATGGGTTTGGGTTTGGGTCCCTGATGGTGTCTTTTCTGTCTTTGTGATGATTTTGGGTTTGGATCCATGATGGTGTCTTTTCTGTCCTTGTGATGATTTTGGGTTTGGATCCCTGATGGTGTCTTTTCTGTCCTTTTGATGATATTGGGTTTGCGTCCCTGAAGGTGTCTTTTCTGTCCTTGTGATGATTTTGGGCTTGGATCCCTGATGGTGTCTTTTCTGTCCTTGTGATGATTTTGGGTTTGGGTCCCTGATAGTGTCTTTTCTGTCCTTGTGATGATTTTGGGCTTGGATCCCTGATGATGTCTTTTCTGTCCTTGTGATGATTTTGGGTTTGGGTCCCTGATAGTGTCTTTTCTGTCCTTGTGATGATTTTGGGCTTGGATCCCTGATGGTGTCTTTTCTGTCCTTGTGATGATTTTGGGCTTGGATCCCTGATGGTGTCTTTTCTGTCCTTGTGATGATATTGGGCTTGGATCCCTCATTGCTAATGATGGATCCCGAGTAAGTGAATTGTTGAAGAGTTTCTAACTTAAGTCCATGAATCAGTAGTTATTGTAGTGGTGTGGCTGTCCATCAGTTTGGTCTTTTCAGGGCTGATTACCATGCCATGTGATGTCGATGTTTTATCAAGTCTTTTAACAGTCTTGGTAAACTCTTGCCCTCTATCTGCCAGCCGATGAGTGTCATCAGCAAAGCCAAGGTTCGTGATGCATGGTTCATCCTCCAGTGTTGACTTTACTGACGTCATGATGTGTGAGACCAGGACAGTACATCTCCGTGGGCGATCATCTCTTGTCATGCACTTGCTATCCGAGAAGTTTGTCCTGTCGTTTTTTGGCTTTCGTGTGTAATGGGGCAAAAATAGCTTTACGGTCATACCTGCCTGTCTTTCTACAAGTGCCGTGCAAATAGAACTCTACGTCTCCAAACCTTCACGAGTTTGGAGTGTTTGTTTTGGAGCTTTGCGGGGGAACTTGAAACGTCCTTGTGTTTGAAGTGTGTTTAGTGTAGTTAAAAGCTGAATTAAACAATCTTTTGTCGCTGATCCAGAGGATCGTGCATGTCGTTGAGTTGTGCGCGCCTTGTGGCTTTGTAGTAATCTTGAATGTCCGTGTGCTTAGAAGTATTGAACTCTGAAATGATCCTCTGAGGCTTGTCCTGAGGACCTTTATTGTTTTTGTATTTGCAGTGTCTGTTTTTCAGAGCATCGACAGTGATTCATTACTGCTTGTCTAAAATGTCCAAAAGTGGATATGGGCATTGGAGGCATTGAACTCCAATGCCTTTATCGACTTTTGAGATTTCTGTCCTATTTGAAAAGTCTGTACTTTTGAAGGAAGATCGCTGACTTTGGGCTCACAATTTTTCCTTTTGCTGCAGTTGTGAAATGTTGCAACAGAAGCCGGCAGTTTCCTTTTCCAATCTCCCTTTTATTGAAAAAGAATAAACAAATAAATAAGTAAATGTCAAAAATTCATATCGTCCAAAGAAAAAAGCTCTAATGTCTTTGATACAAATGTGTAAACAAAATTTTTTCTCAGTTTGTGTCTGGATAGATCTTACACCAAATTATGTTCGAAGGTGAAGGCCGTTGAGGAGTCAGGAAAGCATACGTTTGGAAGTTCCAGTTTCAGGTTCAGTTTTTAGAGATGACGTCTCCACGCTCAGAATGAATTCCATATGGACTATCGTCACGGGTGCCATGTGATGGAGAAGATCCAGAATGATCATGGCACAAGGATGAAGCTTGCACGTAAATTCATGAGCTGGCCAGGTCCTGAGGTCCCTTCTAACTTACGGGTTTTGTATGTTATACTAGTATTGTGTCAGTGTATCATTGATAAGTTGGGAAGGTGACGCTTCAAGGTCTACATCACAACAGACCCAGAAAGCGTCTGACAGCAGCATTCTTTGAGATAGGCAGCACTTTCTCAGGAACTTGTGACACTCGTTAATATCTGGTGGTACTTTTGTGACAGTCCACCGATGTCCTTGCTTCACATCAAGTTTAATTTTAACTAAGCTTCTTCAAGGTCACAGAGACCTTGAGAAGTACAAATTCTGGATTTTTTCCCGCAGTACGTTTTGCCTAGAAAGGGAGATGGGTTTTTTGTAATACTTTTTTTATATATGAAAAAGGAGATGGATTTTTGTGGTGATACTTTTTTTGTATAAAAAAAGGCGCGATGGATTTCCTGTTATACGTTTGACACAAACAGGGATATATTTTCTATAATTCTTTTTGTATAAAAGGGGAGAGGGATTTTCTGTACCACCTTTTGTATGAAAAGGGACATTGCTAGAGTGCTTTACGATCATGTCTTAATCTCTAGACCCTACTCGTGTGTTGTGCGAGCGCGCGCCTGTGTGTTTGCGTGTATGTTTGTTTTGTGTGCTTGAGCGTGCGTGTGTGTGGGCGTGCTTTTCTACATGCATAATGCGTGTGTCAATATTGACAATATCGCCAGACGAGAAAATGACGACCGTTTGTTGTGGTGGATCCAGGAGATAGTGAAGACGTTATGCAGTGTCTGGGGGTGTTGACATGACCAAACACAATCTTTGGTCACTGATGTCAAATGTGCGTGTGGCTGTCGTGTCACATAGGCAGGGAAATAGTTCCCGCTCTGTGCTTGTTTGTCCACGGGCTGACACTGACGACACTTGACTTTGGGCACAGTTCTGCCGTGAATTGTGCCTCTTGTTCACTATGTTGATTTCTTGTCCGTGTTGATAAGGGGCTGATGAGACGCCCACCCAAGGTGCAGACTGTGCAGGCTTGAGCAGTGTGGGCCAAACACCATGCATACACGCATCCGAGAAACAAAAACGCTAGAAAAAAATCCATGAATCAATAATGAGAAAAATAATATTGATTTTTGATAATGATAAAAAGTATTATGATCATGCTAATACTAGTAATAATGATAGTATGTGAATAGTAATTACAATCATTATCATCATCATCGTATTAATGATAATATAATGATTTAATGTTAATGATATTGATAATGATGATATTGTCTGTGCATTTGTTCTATCCCGTCTCGATTACTGTAATGCTCTTTTTTCTGGTTCCCCCTCTCATCTCATTAACAAACTTCAGAAAGTTCAAAATCATGCTGCCCGTCTCATCTTCCGCTCTTCAAAATTTAACCATGTTACGCCATTGCTCTGTTCTCTCCACTGGCTCCCTGTTCAGCAAAGAATATCCTACAAGATTGCCTGCCTCTGCTTCAAATCTATTGAGTCTTCCTGTCCTGAGTATCTCACCCATCTGTTACATCTCTACACGCCATCTCGAGCTTTGCGGTCCTCATCTGATACCCGTCTCTATAGTATCCCCATAGTCCGCACTAAAAGGTTTGGGCAGCGTTCTTTTTCCTATCAAGCTCCAACCATCTGGAATCAGTTACCTCGCTCTCTTAGATACTCACCCTCTCTGTCCACATTCAAACGCTCCCTCAAAACTCACCTGTTTCCCAAAACTGGTAATCTCTGCCCCCTTCCCCCCATGTAATGTAATGGTGACATTATAGTGTCTTAGTGTCAATGTGTCATTGTATTTGCATGTCATGCTGTGTGTGTGTTTGTGTGTGTGTGTGCGTGTTTGTGTGTGTGTGGGTGGGTGCTTCTGTGGGCGTGTGTGTGTGTGCTTGTGATTCTGGTTATATGTTTTGCCATTGTAAACGCTTAGGGCATTAATTTGATTAGGCGTACTAAATGTTCATAATAATAATAATAATAATGATTTTTTTCTAGTTCGTGCAAAAGTGCAAGCACGCTTTTTTCTTTCTTTCTTTCTTTCTCCCCCATTTAATGTCCTGCATGCGTAATATGTGTGTCAGTAGGTTTCTGTTGCATCACATTGGAGTGTTTCCATTGTAGACGTAAATAGCGCTGTACCTGCTGCCATTGGCATCGCCTTGACAGGGAGAGGAGGGGTGTGTGGGGGACACTAACGATTGCTTCTCCACCACCATCACCACCCCTCTTGTATTCCTCCTCTCTTCTGAAACTTCCTGAGATCGAGACTGGCAGCAATCGGAGATGTGGGTCGTCTGCACATTTTTATGCAGTCAAGAGCCTGACAAACAGAGCCCTGTGCAAACCTGTTTTCTTCTTCGTCGTCGTTCTCTTCTTTTTCGTTTTCTTTTCCTCCTCCTCTCTTCTTCTTCTTCTTTTTTTTTTCTTCTCCTCCTCCTCTTGTTTTTCTTCTCCTTCTCCTCCTCTTCCCCCTCCTCTTTTCTTCTTCTATTTTTTTCCTTTTCTTCTCCTCCTCCTCCTCCTTTTCCTCCGCCTTCTCTTCTTCGTCCGATTGCGACCTAAATTGCTGTGTGCATGTAGGGCACTTTTTTATTTATTTATTTTTTTTTTAATATTTTATTTATTTGTGTGCATGTGTTACGTGTTTTTTGCTTTTAAAATTTTTTTTTTTAACTTTGTGTGAGTGTGTTACGTTTTTTCCCTTTCTTTTTCTTTTATTTTTTCTTTCTTCTTTTTTTTTTTTTTTTCCTTTTTCTTCTTTTTCTGTATTAAAATGTATTGGATAAACAGAGAGAGAGAGAGAGAGAGAGAGCACAAATATTTATTTTTGAGTATAGTGGTATAAGCAGAATGATTGGTTTTCGTTCTTCTTTGCTTTTATTTTTAATTTTGTACACCCAGCCCTCACCCATAACGGTCTACACTAACATAAGTACACCATATATCATATCCATACAGAGTCTGTGTAAATGTGAATACACTAACAACATAAAAACATATACATAAACCCAATTGGAATATCAATAGATAGGGAAGGAGGAAGACAGGAAAATGTTAAATGTGTAGGAACCATCACGACAATCATTATGTTATAAATAACAAGGAGAAGAAGAGCGAGAAACATGAGTAAGGAGGGATACAGAAATTGTTTATAATGATGAATGGAACCATCACGACCAGATATCCATTATTTATATCCATATACGAAGGGAGATGAAGATGCCGAAAAGCTTGAGTTAAGGAGAGGAGACAGGAAAATGTTTAATGTGTAGGAACCATCACGACAATCATTATGTTATAAATAACAAGGAGAAGAAGAGCGAGAAACATGAGTAAGGAGGGAGACAGGAAAAATGTTATAATGTGTAGGAACCATCACGACAATCATTATGTTATAAATAACAAGGAGAAGAAGAGCGAGAAACATGAGTAAGGAGGAGACAGGAAAATGTTATAATGTGTAGGAACCATCACGACAATCATTATGTTATAAATAACAAGGAGAAGAAGAGCGAGAAACTTGAGTAAGGAGGGAGAAAAAATGATATAAAGGCTAGGAAATATTGACTCATTTTGTCTATAAATAACAAGGAGAAGAACAGACAGCACACATGGTAATTTACAGGAATGTTTTGTCAAAAACCTCCGATCATTATGCTTTAACTGACCAGGATAACGAAGAGCGGAAACTTAGTACAGCAGAAAAACAAATTAAAACCAGAAGACACAGCTCCGACTCATCACAGAACAAGACATTCGCCACACCTGTACACAGTTTCAACACACGCTGCGCGTCCACGCGCGCGTGCCACACATAACGCACACGCGTTGTACTTGGCCGCTCACATACACACACCACGACACGCACACACACACACACACGCGTGCGCGCACACAACACACACAGCTAAGCAGCGCGCGCACACACTACACACACACGCACTCACACACACACACACACCGGCGCGCACGCACACAGACACATAAGCAGCGCCCACTCTCACTATCTACACACACACACACGACGCACACACACACACACCTCACATCACACACACACACACACACACACACACACAACACACACACACACACACACACCGAGAGCGCACGCACACACAGACACAAAGTCATGCGCGCTCTCTCTCTCTCTCACACACACATTACTCTCTCTCTCACTCTCTCTCTCTCTCTCTCCTCTCTCTCTCTCTCTCTCTCTCTCTCTCTCTCTCTCTCTCTCTCTCTCTCTGTCGATCCAACCAGGCGTCGTACCCGTATTGTTTGTGTTATCAGTAGGAGATAACTGGGCCTCTTGCCTAGTGAAGGGTCAAACCACGGACCTCCCAGTTAGCACCATGGCGTTTTGTATCCAGCTGAGCTAACGGGCCACTGACTGTGTAGTGGTCTGCCAGAGGATTGAACCCTTGCATTACCAGCATGGTTCTGTGACCAATTGAAAACCACTGAACACACGCCCAATTGCATGTGCCAATAATAAACCCCATAACAACACGTGCATTTAGTCACGATTTATTACATTCATTTCTTTAGGCGCCTGTTTTTTTTTTTTTTTTTATTCAGTCACGATATTGTTTTATTTATTTACCTTGGTCGTGGTTTTACACAGGACCACTTGTTTCGTGTTCCGTTTACTGATTGGGTAGTCACGTTTTACTGACACACGATACTGTTTACTGACACTCTTGTTGTGTTCGGTGAGGAATGGACGTGTCTTCTGCAAAGTATTGAAGGAATGTGTGTGTTTGTGTGTGTGTGTGGTGTTGGTGCGTCGCGCGCGCGTGCGTGCGCGGCGAGGGGGGGAGAAAGGAGGAAGGGAATTTTACGTGGGCGTTCACGTGGAAGTGTGGGCGTGTGCATAGTTGTTTCCTCAAGACACTTTAGGTTCAGTTTCAGTTTACGAAGATGACGTCTCCGTTGTTAGAATGAATTCCATAATGCACAGACGCTACGGACGCCTTGTGATGGAGAAGATCCAAATGATCATGGCACGAGCCCTAAGCCTGCACATAGACCCAAAGGCTGGCCATGTCCTGTCTGCCTAGCGTATAGCACAGTATATTGGTGAGGACAGGGGTCCTTCGACTGGAGGGTGTGGATTCGAAAGTGCCTGGTGCCTCCTGGTGATTGAAGGATGGAGGTTTTTTCTGATCTCATGGGTCAGCAACGTGTTATGTGCAGACCGGCTGCTGCCTTAATGCTCTTTGTATGTCTATGCACACAGAACATCAAATATGCACGTTAAAGATCCGGTAAGCAGTGCCAGTGTTCAGTGACTTGTGCCGTACGGCTTATGGCTTACCTACACCCCTGAAAGCGGAGCAGGACTGCCTCTATCAATGGCGAGAGAGAGAGAGAGACTCAGAACCATTTTAATGTACATCGGCCTTAGGCCACAATACAATAGTCAATGGGTTAGGGAGGGAAATACATGGAAAGCTTTTGTGATTTATACAAATTTTATAATGCATATAATTACTTCATAGAAAATTCACATTCAGTAGTTAAAAAAAAATAAAAAGAGAGAGAGAGAGGCCATACATGTACATGTAAAAGATCACTTGTATGTTCGAATACATGCGGGAATCGCATCCCATGAACGAGGAAAAACAACACAACAAGACAAACAAACAAACAAAAAGAACAAAGACCATCACCCCCTCCCTCCCCCCTATTAAATCTAAACAACAAAACAACCCACCCACCTGGGAAAAAAAACAACACCACCACCAACAATACCACCACACCACAACCAACAATCCAAGATCTTTGTTGATGGGTTACTGGTCCATATCTCAGCGTTTGTATGTTGAGCTTGTCTTCACCTATCTCCGAGTGGCCCTCTGTGTCATGGGAAGGTGTGTGTGAGAGAGAGAGATAAGGATACATTAAGATAGCTGGAACGTTTAACTTCTCTTTTAAGATACGTGTATATAGCCTTTAGGGGTGAGAGAAACTATAATCAGGTAGGAAGAACGTTTATGCTCTCTCTTTTCTCTGTCTGTCTGTCTGTCTTCTCTCTCTCTCTCTCTCTCTCTCTCTCTCTCTCTCTCTCTCTCTCTCTCTCTCTCTTCTTTCTTCTCTTGTCTCTCCCTCTTTTTCTCGCCTTTCTCCCTCCCTCTCGTTTTCTGGACGAGAAGAACAATGTAGCGTTCAGTCCTCTCCACAGGTGCAAAACGAATATGAACGATAAGAAGGTGCCTCTGTGTGTGTGTGTGTGTGTGTTGTGTGTGTGTGTGTGTGTGTGTGTGTGTGTGCGCGTGCGTGTGTGTGAGGGGGGGATGTTTTAGTCCTCATTGTTGTTGCTGCTGATGTTGTTCTTGGAATAGAAATACTCCGTTGAACAGGTGCGAGATCTCTAGTGCCGAGGAAGATGAGAGAAGGAAGGTGTGTGTGTACGTGCGTGTGTGTTTGTGTATGTGTGTGTGTGAGTGTATGTGTGTGTGTATGTGTGTGTGTGAGTGTATGTGTGTGTGTGTATGTGAGTGAGTATATGTGTGTGTTGTGTGCGCGCGCGCGTGCGTGTGTGTGTATGAATGTGTGTGTATGTGTTTGTGTGCGTGTATGTGTGTGTGTGGGTGAGTGTATGTGTGTGAGAGAGAGAAAGAGAGAGAGAGAGGAGGAGAGAGTTCAAACTTCAGCTTGAAAACACTGCATTGGGTATCACTGGACCTGTCTTACAGCTTAAAAAAGCAAAATGAAATGCATTACTTGAAATCAAACAAATAAGGTTTAACAGTGAATTGTAAGAACATAAATTGCAAAGATACAAAGGGAAAGAAGAAAGCAAAGAAAACGAGGGGGAGAGAGAGAGAGAGAGGGAGGGAGAGAGCGTTTGACGTCTGTGTACTATTGTGATGGGTCACACGGGGAATTGGCTTTATTTACAAAGAGATGTGCTTTAGGCAGCTTCTAACGAAGGACGGGTAACAACTGTAAATTGTTGGCGTGACGCAAATAGCTTTTAACGCTCAGTGATCGTGTCACACTCAATTCTGTTGGCTGCATAGAACATAGAAGCTGCATCTGCCCAGCTAGCCAAGCGCACGATCGTTTGCACAAATCGCTGGCAGTGTTTGCCTCCATTATTATCTGTCCCGTCTTTCTCTCCAATTTTCCTTTCTTTTTCCTTCTGTCTTTCTTTTGTTTTTTGTTGTTTTTTTCCCCCCTCTCACTGGCGTGTCTGTATGTGCGCCATCACACACTCCGGTATTCATGCACGTGAAGGCACATGCACGCGCACAGTGCCAGTATGCGTGCAAGCATACGTCTTGGATGTATAATGCACTCTAATCTCTCTCTTTGTCTGTCTTTTACCCGCTCCTGTAGAGTTGAAGGGATTCTCTCTGTGTCTCTCTGTCTCTCTGTGTGTCTCTCTGTGTCTCTCTCCCCCCCCCCCCCCCCTTCACTGCCTGATATCCGTCTGTGTTGGGAGATAGGGAGAAGAAGAGGGTGTGTGTGTGTGTGTGTGTGTGTGTGTGTGTGTATGTGTGTGTGTGTGTGTGTGTCTAAATGTAGCTGGAAAACAGTGATTATCGACTGAAAGCCTTGCTATTTTATGACCAACCTGTGCCTTTTCTGCACAATGACTCTCTCTCTCTCTCTCCCATCTCTCTCTCTCTCCCCCCTCTCTCTCTCTCATCTCTCTCTATCTCTCTCCCTCCCTCCCTCCCTCCCTCCCCCCTTTTGTTTGCTTTGTTTTTTATCCTGTAGGACAACAGATGGAGTAAAGATCCCATCTTGTTTATCGCCAAATCGTGAGCTGGCTGGGGTAACCCCATTACATACTTGGGATTGGATTGTTGGAAAGCTGTTTACGTCTTCACGATTTGACGAGCCTATAACCTGGTTTTTACCGTTGTAGTGTGTGTGTGTGTGTGTGTGTGTGTGTGTGTGTGTGTGTGTGTGTGTGTGTGTGTGTGTGTGTGTGTGCGCGTGCGCGCGCGCGCGCGTATAAATGTAGCCGGAAAACAATGATTATCGACCGAAAAGATTGCTCTATTTTATGACCAACCAAGGCTTTTCTGTAGAATAATTGTGTTTGATCTGTTCCTCTCTCTCTCTCTCTCCTCTCTCTCTCTCTCTCTCTCTCTCTCTCTCTTTCTCTCTCTCCTCTCTCTTCTCTCTCTCTCTCTCTCCTCTCTCTCTCTCTCTCTCTCTCTCTCTCTCTCTCTCCCTGTCCGTCTGTCTGTTTCTTTTTTTTGTTTTGTTTTTGTTTTTTTGGGCCGTCCTTCCTTTTCAGTCTAGTCTCCCCCCCTCCCTCTTTCTCTCCTCTCATCTCCTGTCCTCCTTCCCGACTCCTTCCTCTGTGTGTGTGTGTGTGTGTGTGTGCGCGCGCGCGCCTTCCTCCTTCTCTCATAGGCTAAAGAAGATGATCTATATTTCTGTCTTTTGTTGTCTTGTGTCACATAATATTGGATTGAAATTAATACCACTTATCACCATGATCCTTGTTATCTGTGTGTGTGTGTGTGTGTGTGTGTGTGTGTGTGTGTGTGTGTGTGTGTGTGTGTGTGTGTGTGTTTCTCTCCTCCCTTCCATCCCTCCCTGTCTCTCTGCCTTTACCTCTCTCTCTCTCTCTCTTTCTCTCTCTCCTCCCCCCCTCTTTCTGATACATGTATGTGTGTGTGTGGATCTGACTGTTTTGCCAAGCCCCCCCTCTCTCTCTCTCTCTCTCTCTCTTTCTCTGACTCTCAAAATCACGATGTAAATTCAAGCCAGTTGGAGTCGGTTGCTACGTCCACTTCCGGTTTTCCAACATGTTTTAATTATGGCTCTTGGCCGATGTTCAGGAACTCTTTTTTTGTTTGGTCTGTCTGTCTGTCTTGTCTGTCTGTCTGTCTGTCTGTCTGTCTGTCTCTCTCTCTCTCTCTCTCTCTCTCTCTCTCTCTCTCTCTCCTCTCTTTCTTTTCTACGGTCTTCCACATAATTATGTACTGTTTTATGCTTGCTAATCAAAGGGCGCGATGGTCAAGTGATTACAACACCAGTCTTCCATTTGGAAGGTCACAGTTTGAACCTCTTTGTGGATAAAGGGTGGAGATATTTCACAACTCCTGCCAGCGTATAAACTCCCCTTGGTGTGTATATGCTCACACAACAACAACAAGTGCGCACGTTGACTATTCTGTAAACTATGTCAGTATTTGGTGGATTACGGAAACATGAAAACAGCCCCTCTCGCCGCCCCCCACCCCCCACCCCTGGAAATGGAGACTGTGAGGCCGGGCCGTAGCTGACGATCAGTAGTCAGATGAAGCTGACTGCATTATGGGACAGTGGTGGGGCTGGCGATGAAACTTGTATCGTCTTCTTCCTCTTTGTCTTCCCATTCGCCGCCACACTTGAGAGTTGAGTGTGGAAGGTGAAACAGGTGATGTTTTGTAGCACATCCACAGGCCTGTACAGCCTGTCCCACAGACTGAGGGTGTCGGCCACATCTCCCTCAGTGACTGGTCACTGTGCTGTCTGGTCAGCTTCACTAGGCCTACAGGGGCACGGGAGGGATGGTACGAGTCGGAAGCACTTGTTCATGTGGTGATCAAGATGACAGTATCATTTGTGACGTCAGGATGTATGTGGGGAAGAAGGAGAGGGTAGAAATGGTATTGGCCATTAGTCTGGTTGCATAGTGAATGGAGGGTTGGTTAGAAATAAGCCCAGGTAAGAAGCAGCATTTGTGAGATGACTGTGTGTAGGAGGGTGGGGGAGGGGGATAGAGGGTAGAAATGGTAGCCCATTGTATGATGGAGAGCTACTTACTGTGAGGTGAAGATTGTGTGTGTGTGTGTGTGTGTGTAGTGTGTGTGTGTGTGTGTGTGTGTTGTGTGTGTGGTGTGTGATCAAAAGCACACGAAAATAGAATGAAAACGCTTAGTTCATACACTAAACAGGACATGTATGTGTATGGTCGGAAGTGGAAAGTAGAGATGATAAAGCCCAGGTGTGAGGGAAGCTGAATGCAATACAAAGGGATACAAAAGCGAGTGTGGAAAGCAAACTAAGTGGTAGCACTGTTTCGTGGTGAGGGTGTAGGTATCTGAGGGGTGTGCGTGAGTGGGCGGAAGGCAGAAATGGTAGCCTCCAGTAATTGAAGTGAAACTGATTGCGACGGAAGAGGCACAGAAGCCATAGCCGACAAGGTGGAGGCAGGTAATTGGGTTTTGTGGGGGGACCAGGGGCGTCTGGACTCCACGGGACTGACACCGCCATCCCATTGGCCCAGCACGAGTCAGCCCCGGCCTGCTGATAGCAGTGCCACTGGTTTGTGTCGGCGTGTGGCTGTTGTCGTCAGGTAGCACGTTTTTACAACCCTCCTGTTGGAGAATACTCTGCTTGCCTACAGAGAGGGAGGAGAGACAGAGAGAGGAGATAGAGAGAGGGGTATTTTTACAGCAGTTTGACACCACCATCACTCATTACACCGTCAGGGGCCGGTAGTTATGTGAAGTATAGCCCTGGTTTGTGTTGGCCAATTTGTAGGGTCGTGTGAAATCTAGAACCACCATAGAGTATGGCAGTCTACTAACTATTAGTGGAGGAGAACCTCCTCAGGGGGAAAACCTTTATGGGGGAAGGGGGGAATTGATTGGTTTCGGCAGTTACAGCAACTTTTCGGTGGGCAAGCTTATTGACACGTAATTTACTTTTTCACTTCACTGGTAATGTCTTACAACATTATACTGGAGATATTGTTCTGTCCACTCCGGAAAAACTCCTCCTCAGTCCGTAAAGAACCCTTTGGATCCTTCAAATCCGCTTCTCAAAACTCACCTTTTACTTCAAAAATCCTAACTCGAATCAAACCCTCATCTACAGCCTAGTCTCCGTCAGGGAATCACTTTGTTTAATATATAATGTAATATAAATTGCTCTCTGTCACATTGGTTTTAGTTCTTGCTTTATATGCTTTTATCTTTTCTCCCATTGTTGCCAGCACTAGGGTTTAGTGGAGTGGGGTTTGCGTGTTAACTGCTGGCAGATTTAAGTAGAGCGCATATGGAATTGTGCGAGTGCGATGGGTCCTTATCCAACTTTTTTTTTTCAAAGGAGCTGTGGCCTGATGATGTAATATCTGGAGCTCAGTCCCAGCTGGCAACATTAAGAACTGGCCTGTTTATTACCCATCTGAAATGTTTCCATCAGCTTACTGTTTCATAGGTCCACCCCCCTCCCTGTTTCAAAGCCTTGCCAACGCATAGGGTTTTGCGCAGGTTTAGGGAGTCTCCCAGATAACTGGGTGGGTGTGGAGTGCATATGGAATTGTCCAAGTGCAATAAATCCCTCTTGAACAAACTTCAATCTGTAGAACTGTGGGGACCAGCTGTTGCACGCCTGTACAGCCTTTGGCTTTTGGATTTTAGTGAAATCATTGACTTGTTCCACAGGAGCATCCATACCTGTTGTGTTAACATGTTAGTCTGTGGCCTAGTGGATAAAACAACCATCTGAGATGCCAGAAACCAAAGCTTGATTCAGACAAGGATTTGGTTCTCCCGCCCCACCCCCACCCCCCCCACTTTTTAATTTTTTTATTTTTTAATTTTTTTTTTTATTACTAGACTAATTATCTTGAGTTGTGGTTTGGACACCTGTCTTGCGGAGGTGACGATAAACCGAAGTTCGTTGTTTCGCGCTGACAGCAGGTGAAAGATCCTGTGGCAACGAGAGAGTTTTCCTGGCAGAATTCTGTAGGAAAATCCATTTTCAATAAGAAACAAAAGTGCACACATAATGGAGGGGGGGGGGGGGGGATTGGAGATGAACTATAGTGACATGCTTTGCCTACCTTTTAAGCAGGGAAATTCTATCAAGACCAAAAACATGATTGAATAAATTAAAAACAGAATCTAATCTATTCTGATCTTAAAATGTGCTTTATTCCATTCAGTTTTTTCCTATGAAAATATGAGCTTGCCGCCAAATGTAACAAGATACTCATAGTAGGCCTACTGGCTGCCAGCAAGCTTGTGACAAGGGGTTGAAATTGTGAAGCCATCATCCCAAGCTGTGCTCATTTTCTTCTTTGCAGGGGGTCAGGGGTGAGATGGTGGCAATCACTCAGTCTGCCTTCACGACTGGCTGATTATTTCTCACCATAGGGGCCTTTGGAAGTGCTGTCCCCAATGCATTACCATACCACTTATGGTGTCTCCAGTCCAGCCCCATCCAACAACATCACAACGGGCCTCTTCGCTGCCCACCTTAACCCTTTGACCACCGCACCCTGTCCACCAAAGGGTTAAGTTTTTGCGATGCTAGTATGGTTGACAATGCAGGATGCTGGTGAACAGGGTGAGGAGTGGGGTCCCCCCCCCCCCCCCTAACATGGTTGACAATGCGGAATGCTGGTGAACAGGTTGGGGGAGTCAAAGGGCGAACTGTTGAAGCATTGTGATGGTGTCAGCTTAGTGTGTCATTGGTCCCGTTGTCATCTCCCGCCTCTCTGTTTCACTACCATTTCATTATGCATTAGGGTTTTGTGCTGGCTCAACAAGTCTGCCACATGATTACTGACGGATTTGGGAGGAGCGCGTATGGTATCATTTGAGTGCAGTGAATCCATCCCGAACACATTCTTGAGTTCTCTAACTCTTAGGTCGGATTGTTGAGCCCCACCATTGCCTTGGCAGCTGTGTGGGTGGGTGGGTGTCTTTGAAGGCAAGTCACTGTTTTCAGTTGGTGGCCGGGTAGGTGGTGTCCGAACAAAAAGCAAAAGAAAGAAAGTGAAGTGTAGGAAAATGTGTCTGTGTGGGCGTTAACACGCAGTAGATCTAGTGCTTTCTTAAGTTTCTGAATGTGTGTGTGCGTGCGCGTGTGTACGCGTGTGTGTGCGTGTGCGTGTGCACAGACGTTTGTGTGTGCATGCATGTCAGTGTTGGAAGGACAGGGAGATGAACAGGAAGAGCGAGGTTGGTTATGTAGCATCAGCAGTGTAAGGAAAAGGGGAAGAAAAAACAAAAACAAAGCAAACACAAATACCCGTGACACGTGTGCCGGCTGTAGATGCCAACTGCCACACTTCTTGCTGTTTCCTGGCTGACACAGTTCTGTAAAAGATACGCATATCACCAATTTCACACTGTTTGCTACCTGTCTTCTCGTAACCCCCCCCCCCCCCCCCCCCCATTCCCAAGGTAAATTCGTTACAAGATGCAACCCCATGCAAACGTGAAGACGTACATTTGGCACATTTACTTTTTGCCTTGTGGGTGGGATAAGTACGACTGATCATGTTTTCAAATGTGTGTAACAAATATAGTATGCTGAAAAGGCACTGAAAAATGCGCCCAAAAATTAAAAATTAAATAAATAAATGAAAAGGAGAAGATGGGTGGAACCCTAGACCAATGGAGCAACCGAGAGAAAAAAATGCTCCACCTGGTGCGAACCTGCGCATTCAAGGTAGCCAGAGGTTTGTCGGCAAAATTGCCGTGCGACAATATGTAAACCACTCAGCTGTC
>CM060309.1:99033461-99150961 GCA_030674185.1 Monoplex corrugatus | reverse complement strand
AGTCTGCTGGGCTTTACACAACAGTAACATGGATAGGCCACAGCTAGCATTCTGTAGTCTGCTGGGCTTTACACAACAATAACATGGACAGGCCACAGCTAGCATTCTGTAATCTGCTGGGCTTTACACAACAATAACATGGACAGGCCACAGCTAGCATTCTGTAGTCTGCTGGGCTTTACACAACAATAACATGGACAGGCCACAGCTAGCAATGAACTTCGCCCTTTCTTCCACTTCTTTCCAGCAGCCGTGGAGTTTGGTGGCAGAGGAGTTGTATTTGGCCCAAAGAAGTTGGAACATCTTCGAGTTGGCCATGTCTGTTGTCGCTCCACTTGATAAGAGGTGACATGGCCGCAAGATGTGTACAGCTGTTGGGTCCTGTTGGCCGTAAGGACAGGTTGATGGAGTCGTCAGTGTGAGCTGAAGGTGGATCTTGTCGAGGCACAGCACCTGCCCATCATCCGCCCCAGAAGGGACCTCAGTGGGTGACAACCACCGAGTTTAAACCCTTGGACTCCCGCACCCTGCCCACCGACTGAAAAATACTTAACTCTGACTCCCTCACCCTATCCACCAGCTTTGTTAAGGAAGCTGATGGGTATGGTGAGGGAGTCAGAGGGTTCGGTGTTTGCTTTTCTGCCATGGGAGTCAGAGGGTTGAAACGTTTAGTCTTGAGAACCATTCTCGTTTAATGTAGGTGACCGTATGGATATTTGCGTTACTATACTGCATGGTACCATGGTATGTACTATGTAAGAAAACTCCTGCAGGCCTGATACTTGTGAATTCAGCCGTCTGTGTTAGCAGTACGTATTACCCCAGCCATAGCTTCTGGCCAAAAAGACTACGCTGTGAACGCAGGGGGCTTGAACTTCAGTTGGCTTATATCCATTTGCTGGCTGTAGATAACACGACAAATGTTTCTAAGATATTCTGTCCGCAGGACGTGTCTTGTTGTGAAGGCAAAATGCTCGTAATTCACTGAGTGAGGACAGTGTGGAGTTTACAGGGGGACGTTTGGGTTGATCGGTAACATGAGGTCTACAGTTACCGGAACCAATAGGGCCGTCAGTGCATGTCTTCCGTCTTCTTCTTTTGACAACATTTGCTTTCTGATCGTTCCTGACCTTTTATCTATTAGGAGTGGTCTGTTGATCGAGTGCTAAAAACTTGTTCTTGCAGTAATACTGAACTTAGGTCGATAGAGTTTTGGAGTAGTGAAGAATTGGGTCTGGTTCAACGAGTGCTGTGTGGTTATTATCTATACTATATTCGTTGTCAGTATTGGAATGATGGATGTTTTGCGGGTCGGTCGACCGGGTGCCGTGAACTTTTAAGTCAGTAGTGTTATCGTGTGTGCTTAAAGCAATAGGTTTCAGTTTTCCTTTCTCGGTCAGCGTCTCCGCGCTGGGAATACATTCCATAATGCACTAATGCTGCTGATGCCATGTGATGGAGAAGATCCAAAAAGGATCATGACACAAGCCTTAAGTTCTTACTCGCTGGCAAGGTCTTGAGTCCTGTATTATTGGGGGGTGGGGGTGGAGACACGCACTCACACACACACACACACGCGCGCGCACACACACACATACACACACACACTCTCTCTCTCTCTCTCTCTCTTGCGCACGCACACCCCACACACACACACACACACACACACACACACACACACACACACACACACACACACACACACACACACACACACGAGAGAGAGAGAGACATACATACAGACAGACAGACAGACAGAGTTTTGCATTTACTTTTTGCACAAACTGCATCTGTTTGGCAGAGAAGAAAAAGAAGGGAACTGCGGGAAAACGAAATGTTAGGACTGTTAATTACAACTTGATGAAGTCTTCTGCTCTAGTCCCTATCTTTGTATTTCAGAATTGTGTTCATTTTCTTGATACAGAATTTTACTTCCAAAGTTCTCCCTTAATATGAAGTTTACACACACACACACACACACACACACACACACACACACACACACACACACACACACACACACACACACACACACACACACACACACGACACGCACGCACGCACGCACGCACGCACGCACCACACACACACACACAGTTTTTCTTTTCAGGGGTGGTAGGATGGAGTGATGGTGTTAAGGCAGCAGAAATGTGGGATTTGGACATCAGCGTTATGAGGGTGGTGCCCCCCCCCCCTCCTTCTACTCTTTACCTCCCTCAACGGAAAATAGGATCATATGTTCACCTGAGCTGGCCGGAATAATTACTGGGGGGGGGGGGGGGGGGGGGGGGGGGGGGGGGAGGAGAGAAAAATCATTTCGTTCTCAGAAGCAGAATTTGCAACGGGTTTATAAAGCCTTTGACCAACTCACCCAATCCACCAGTTACAAAACTTTAACCTTTCACTCCCTCACCCTGTCCACCAGCTTCCTTCACAAAACTGATGGATGCAGTGAGGGAGTGAAGGGTTGAATGTTTTCGCTCGTTATCATGGTTGATAATTCAAGTAGCTGGTGGATAGGGTCAGGGAATGGAAGGGTTAAACTTTTTCTTTGCTACCATGGCTATTACAGGAAGCTGGTGGATAGGGTAAGGGAATGGAAGGGTTAAGTTTTTGTCTTTCCCATCACGGCTGATAATGCATAAAGATGGTGGCTTACAGTCCTGTAACGAGAATGGGGATGACAATGATGAACGCTAGGGAACTCTCTAGCAGCCGTGTAGATGGACAGTCAGGAACGCTGTGGGTTGGACCTTTCCATTTTGTAAGCGTTTTGGTCTTGTTTTATTTTTATATTATTGTCGGTTTTGTTGATTTTTTGTGTAAGTGTGTTGTTGTTGTTTGTTTGTTTTTGTTGTTGTTTTTTTTTTGGGGGGTGGGGTTGGGGGGGCTGTCCAAACAGATTTTCTTTTACTTAAAGGAGAGGAAAAGAGGGAGATTAGTTTTTATTTGTTGTTTTAGTCCCATATCGTATGTCACTTCAGTTTAATAGCCACACAGTGTGGGAACCGTTTTTCCCTGTGCTATATGATGACGCAGGACGATAATCATCATGCTATGGTGTTCCATTCTGGATTGCAACTGCCTGACAGGAATGTACTCTACGCTTCCTTTTATAATATATCCTGATGTCAACCAGGCCCGAGAGATACAGACACCTGTGTTGGTCAGGATATTTTAACCAACGCCCGCTATGATGCTTCCGTAGAGTGGATGGGATTGGACTGTGTGGAGTCCCAATTTTTCCAACGATCCAATATCACCCTCAGCTCTGGTCAGGAGCCGCTTTGAGCCGAAAAATCCCTCAATAATATTAACGGGACTGATGGGGATTCGAACCTACACAACTTACCAGTCGATAGTCCGTTGTTCGAACTACCGCGCCAGGGCGACTGGCTTTCAAACCGATTTTTTGTCCAGACAAATTGTTCACACTAATGGGATGATGAGAGTGGGGGTGACAGTGATAAATGCTGTGCAACTTTCCAGCATCTTTGTAGATGGACAGTCATAAACGATTGTTGGACCTTTCTATTTAATTTAGGTTTGTTTGTTTTTTTGTTTTTTATTATATATAGATTTGGGGGGGTGGGGGGGTGTCTTGTCCAAACAGCAGGCCCGGCATTTCATGACATGGTATTGATCACAGCCCAGCGCACGACCAGGCCAGGCAAGGCAGCTATTTTGGTGATGATGGTTGTTGTTGTCGTTACACTATTGCCTGTCTTTTGATGTAACTGCCGCGCAAGAGCATTGAAATCGGAGAGAAAGTAGTGCCGGCATTGATTTTGTGCTTCGGCTGCTGCTGCTTCTGCTTCTTCCGCCTTGTGAGAGATCGTGCGCATGCTTCTGAGGGAGACGGTTTTTTGAAGGTCACGTCGAAGTTGACAAATACCCATGACACGAATTTTCAGGATTCCATTAAATAAAAGAAAATAAGTACATAAATAAAAAAAATAAATGAAGAGTAGTTGTTTCGAAATATGGATTTGCTCTTGTTCATAAACTGGGATGTTGTCAACCCATCTTCCTCTCTCTCTCTCTCTCTCTCTCTCTCTCTCTCTCTCTCTCTCTCTCTCTCTCTCTCTCTCTCTCTCTCTCTCTCTTTTTTTTTTTTTTTTTTTTTTTTTTTTTTTTACAGCGAGAGTGAGTTTCTGAATTTGTTTTAAATACAGGACACCACAACTATCTTCAAGTAGTTGCTGTTTGAAGAAAGAGGGGGAGGGAGGGAGGGATGGGTGTATGTGAGAAGAAGCAAGAGTGGAAAGCAAAAAGAGGGGGAGGGAAGTAGAAAAGGGGACTCAGACAAGAAACAGAGAGAGAAAGGGGGGGGGGTGGAGAGGTTAGAAGCAAAAGAGGGGAGAAAGAGGAAGGGGAAAAGTAAAGAGCAGAAAGTAATAGGTGTATCAGTCAGGTACAAGAAAGCAGATAGCAAGGAGTGATATACTGCCCTCAGTCAGGAACGAGGGGCGGAACGGGGAAGGGTTGAAGGAAGCGAAAAAAGGATGCAAAAAAAGGGGGAGAGAGACAGACAGACAGACAGATAGGTAGAGATAGCAGCAGAGACACAAACAGAAGCAGAGACAGATAGATATACAGACACACATACAGTCACAGACATATCTACAGACACAGGCACAGACATATATTCAGACAGAGACATATGTTGAGACAGAGGCATAGACACACAGAGACAGATACACGTACACAGACAGGTCAGGACACAAATACAGACAGATATGCTGAGACAAAGGCACACAGAGATAGACGGGCTGAGACAGAAGCAAAAACACGGAGAAAGTTGCAGATTGGAACAAAGAGAGAAAAGCATAGACAGAGGCATAGACAGAGAGAGAAGCACGGAGACAGACAGAGATATAGACAGAGACAAACAGAGATCTAGACAGACAGAAAGAGACTAGCACAGACAGACTGGTAGAGACAGAGGTATAGACAGAAAGACAGACACAAAGATAGTTATAGACAGACAGAGAGACGGGTATAGAGACAGACAGATAAAGACAGAGAGAGAGACAAGCAAACAGACGCTCAGAGATGTACACAGAGGCACAGAGAAATAGAAAGAGACAGCCAGAGGTGCAGATGTCAGGCAGACAGGGAGCAGTCACAGGAAACAGAGGCAGTGACAGATACAGACAGACGGAGAGACAGTCAGACAAAGACGGAGAGCAAATAGGTGGAGTCTTTATGAGGTGTATCCATCATCAGTCTGGCACAAAAGAGCCCGGTGGAAAAAGCAGTGAGGGGCCCGTCCTGGCCCCGGTTAGATCTGTGCTGTCACGAACATCATTGGCGACATCATTTATTGCCTTTGATCCTTAGCTTACAATCAATACACTCACTGCTCAACCTACCTCGCTCGGCCTCTCCCACTCACACACCCTCCCCTCCCCCCCCTCCCCCACCACCACCACAGTTATCCTCACATACACGTACGTATTATGATACATGTATTATGTACATCATTTACAGCTCTTTGTCTTTTTCTCTGTCTGTCTGTCTGTCTGTCTCTCTCTCTCTCTCTCTCTCTTTCTTTCTCTCTCTCTCTTTCTCTCTGTGGGACGGTTGTGGGGTGGGTAAACACCAGACTTCCAGTCAGAAGGTCCTGGGTTCGATCCACCTGTACAGCTCCGTCTGGTGGGTAAAGGGTGAGAGATTTTTGCCATCCCCCAGGTCAACATGTGTGCAGACCTGCCAGTGCCTAAAGCCTCTTAGTGAGTGTATGCATGCAGAATATCAGATAATTATGTACATTTGAAGGTCCCGCCTGTCATGTCAGTGGCTGGCTTATAGAAACATGAATACACCCAGCATGCAAGCAACGGAAGTTTGGGAAAGAAAAAAAAAAGATTTTGAGATGAAAACTTCTACTGTTGGAAAAAGAATTACCATCATCATCATTAACTCCGTTTTCTCTCTCTCTCTCTCTCTCTCTCTCTCTCTCTCTCTCTCTCTCTCTCTCTCTCTCTCTCTCTCTCTCTCTCTCTCCCTCACACACACACACTCACACACACACACACACTCTATCTCTCTCTCTTTCACAAAGAGAGAGAGAGACAGACAGACAGACAAAGACAGACAGACAGAGAGAGAGATACGCATGAGAGAGAGACAGACAGACGAAGACAGACAGACACAGAGAGAGATACGCATGAGAGAGAGAGAGAGACAGACAAAGACAGAGAGAGAGAGAGAGATACGCATGCAAGTACACACACGCACACATACACACCCGGTACCCACAGCCTTGTCCGTCAGCTTGAGAGAAGCTGTAGCCCTCCCCTTCATCCCCTCACGTGCGCCATATCAATGGAACTGTGCTGTCGTTTAACGTGATGTTCTTGTACATCAGGTTATTTCTGGGCTTAAAAGCATTGCATGAATACACACACACACTGACAGGACTGACTGCCCTGCCCTGTCCATTTATGGATACAGTGACGCTTTCACTCTCTCATATTTGGCACTGGCTTCCTCTTCTGCAGCAGTCTGGTCAATAGTGTGCGATGGGGAGTGAAAGAGTTAATGAACAGATATTGAATGTTTTTCTGAAATAGGAAGTGCCTCAGTCCACAGCGCCTGAAGTAAATAAATAAACAAATAAATAGATAAATAAATGAAATTAGATCATAAATAAATACATGAAAATAAGTAAGTAAATGAATAAATGACTAAATAAAATAAAAACCTCAGGCATCGGTTTAAAGACGAAGCATACAGCTCATTAGTTTAAACGTTCAGGTATGAGGACTGATCCAGAAGTCTTGCTACTGACTTCCTGGAACAAAACTGGAAAAAGTCCAGTACGTGAAATGTTCAGAGACCTTCAGAATACTCTCCACCAGTCCAGTGTACGTGAAATGTTCAGAGACCTTCAGAATACTCTCCACCAGTCCAGTGTACGTGAAATGTTCAGAGACCTTCAAAATGATCTCCGCCCGTCTCCATACAAGAGTTTCAGCCTCCTCGGCCAAGAGTCAAGTGCTTTCTGATAGACTCATTGAGATATGGCGGCAAACTGTGATTTCACTGCTTTTCCCAATTCCAGGATTCTTGAAAACTTCTTGCCTGCCAAATTTTGCTATAGAAGCCCATCCACCCCCATTTTCCCCCACGATCGGTTCTTTTCTACTGTGGTCTGTAGTTTAGAGTAGATGTGAGACATCATTTACCTGCTGTTGTAGAGTTGATGGGATTTTTGTTAAGCTCTAGACAAAGATGATGTGTGCATTAATCATTCCTTGTCTCTCTCTCTCTCTCTCTCTCTCTTCTCTCTCTCTCTCTCTCTCTCTCTCTCTCTCTCTCTCTCTCTCTCTCCCTTCTCTTCCTTCACTCACCTGGTATCTGTTCCTGTCTCTCGCTCTTCTCCTTCCCTTCTCCTTCCTCCCTCTCTGTCTCTCACTCACACACACACACACACTCTCTCTCTCTCTCTCTCTCACACACACAAACACACACACACCTCTCTCTCTCACACACAACACACACACACACACACAACACACACACACCACTCTGTCTGTCTGTCTGTCCATCCGTCTGTCCGTCCGTCTGTCTGTCTGTCATACATATATAATCTTTCTGTCGCGCGCGAGATCGTCTTTTTTTTTTTTTTAAGTGTTTTGCGGTCTTTTTTTGTTTGGGGGGGGGGGGGGGGGTCATTTCTTCTGGAAAATTGCTGCGGTTATGTTGTCATCAGTTTGACGTTGGTAATACGCGTTCTGTATTCATAGGCTGTAGGTAGTTGTGACTTGGGCTGTTTGTTGCCTGTGTTGGATTTTGAGAGATGTGGTCGGCGCAGAGGGAGAGTTCCCGCCTTCCAGTCTGACTGCACAGTGGTGTCAGGGTAAGGAACAACAACTAGTATGAGGCCTTTGTTCACCCAGCTATACGCGGGTACCTGGCCCTGTTGGAGAAGGAAAAAACGGCGAGGAAGATGAGATTGGCACTGCCCTCATCAGGCTAACCTCAAGGGAAGTTGAGATGTCTGCTTCCTCATTGACAGCTGACCAGGCCTTTCAAGTCGTTTAGATTTTCTTTGAGAAATTGGAAACGCGTGCGCTCGCGCGCGCGCGCGCGCACACACACACACACACACACACACCACACACACACACACACACACACACACACACACACACACACACACACACACACACACATACACACTCACTCTCTCTATGAAAAAATTAATAAAACTAAAATTCAATCCCTCCAGTATATATTGAAACACTGAACATTAAGAACACTCATACATAATTATTTTTCAAACACGACCTTTATCTCTCTCCCCCCCCCCCCTCTATTTTTTTGGAAGGGGGAGGGGGATGCTTGTACATGGTTTCAAATAATGACGTTGTTAACATTTGATGTTGTCTAGTAGCTGAATAATAAACGTAGTTTTATTTGTTTTTAGACCTTGACAGGTTGAGATAAACTGTGATGCTTTTCCAACAGAAGGACGTCACAATGAAAATGTTGCTTGATGATCACAAGGAAGTATAATGCCTCAATTCACTTCACTTCACTTTACTCCAGTTCAGTAGTCAGCAACAAGCGTGCTTGTGGTTATCAGGGGGTTCTTATAGAAACACACAACTTAGAACAGAGAGAATATGACTGTGGCCCGATCATTCTGAGACCCTCCCTTCTCTCCCCCTTCCAACACAAACATTACCAATAAAACCACACAATTTAGAACAGGGAGATCATGCGTGTGGCTTGATCATCCTGAGAGCCCCCCCCCCCCCCAACACAGACAATACCACCAGTAAAACCATACAACTTGGAACAGAGAGAAAATGAAAGTGGCCTGATCATCCAGAACGCACTCACCCCCCACCCCACCCCACCCCACCCCCCCGACAGTGAGCTATTACCCAGGGAGAGGTAAACATCGCTGATTGCCAACAATATGTGGTGGTGTGGTGTATAATGCAGACCGTGCTGTGCCTGGTTAGGCTGGGGGCTTATTACACCTTGTTAGACCAGCCCCTTTGTAGGCAAATGGCTGTGGCTTGCCCTCAGGACCCTGATTGGGTCATTTTTAGCTGTTTGTAGACCAGCCAGACACATGAATACAGAGAGACTGGCACCAGCAGGATTTCTCTGGCCGTCACTGTCTACCTTCCTGGACACCAACAACCGGTGTGCTAATGTGCCTACCAGAGATGCAAGCGTTTGTGGTTCGTAATGTCCTGAGCCCTCTACAGCGCTGTGCATAGCGGGTCATTACAGTGTTTGAAGCTTGTTCAAGAAGCTGTCATCACACTGACAATTCCACACCGTTCCATAGAAATATGCCAGCAGTTATCTGGCAGTCTTCTTGAAACTGCACAAAACTGTATGCGTTGGCAAGGTGTGGACAGGATCTGGAGGCAAAGGTAGAAGGAACACGACCTTTTCAACACTAAGCTGTCCCCACCGAACTGATTGAAGCATCAAAGATGGGCAGCACGAACAGGCCAGTTTGGATGGTGTGGGATTGAACTGAAGACATCAGATCTTCAGTCTGCGGCTCTTGTCAGCAGAGGTGATGAATTCCATTTTATCATGGAGTGTTCAGAGCATCAGCAGAGCCGTGCAGTGAAGTGCTAAGACGTATGTGCTTATCCAGGACGTCTGTTCAGGTGGATGAAGCGAGGCCATGATTGCCAGGCAGATTGTGCAGGTGCCAGTGCAAACAATCTCTGGCAAGGGATTGGATCAACCACGCAGACAACCAATTTTTGCAAATCCGCCCCAGCCTTGAACAGATCCTGCCATCGCTTCTTAGGAATCGTTGGAAATGAACAGTGTTATGCAGGTTGCATGTCGGATCACACATTCTGCATTCGTACCTTTAAACAAAAAATGCAGAAGCACCGTGGTGCGTACAATGTGACGAGCCACTCAGCATCAAACACTTCCTTAATGAACGCTTGGACTGGTACGATGTGAGACATAAGCACTGTACAGCAGACTCCTTAGAGAACCTCTTCACAGATGTTCTTTCAGAAGTTATTTTCAAGTTTTTATCTTATCTGATTATAGTTTGAAAGAGTTTGAAATGCATTTTAGACTTGAAAAGCTAATCGTGTGCTTGGTTTTCAGCTGCTGTCTTTTTTATGAGACATGGGACTGTTTTTAATGTGATGTTGCCCCGAAATGGCTTTAGTGGGTCGGCTGGCTGTGAGCAGCTTGAAATGAAGTTTAAGGTGCCATGTGTGTGGTCATGTCTCTGGCCAGAGTGAAACTGCTGCTGCGCATATAACCTACCCACCTTTCCTGCTGCTTGTCGTAATCATGGAATTATTTGTAATCATACAATCACTTCTGTATAATTACAGCCATTCGGGCTGTACTAAGCTTTGTTGTGGCACCAGTCATATTGTTATAGCGGCTAACGCAACAAGCAACTGACCGAAAGGTTGTGGGTTTGAATCTCCATAAGTGTGGGTTTGAATCTCCATAAGTCCAAAATATGATTGCGGTATTTTAAGGCTTCAACCAGCTCCTACCCGATGTTGAGTGTGCTATAACTCCTTGGGAACACTGGGACCATGCAGTCCAGTCTTGTCCATTTTCCCCATGCGTCATTAAGGGTGTTGCTTACATTTTTTGACCGACACTGCATATGTCTGTATCTCTCAGACCAGGTTAATGCCAGGATAACTCACACACACACACACACACACACACACACACACACACACACACACACACACACACACACACACACACACACATAATACACACACACAACACACACACACACACACACACACACACACACCACACAACACACACCCACCACACTCTCTCTCTCTCCTTCACCCGTCTGCTGTAGATTCTCTCCCTTCACCCCCGTCTGCCTGGTATAACTTCCACTCTCCCTTCACCCCCATCTGCCTGGTATAGACTTCCACTCTCCTTCACCCATCTGCTGGTATAGACTCCACTCTCCTCACCCGTCTGCCTGGAATAGACTTCCACTCTCCCTTCACCAAACGCCTGCCATTTCTGCTGTTAAATGCAATGTAAAAAACCCACCTTTTTTCCCGACTTTGAAATCTACAACTACCTCTTACCCTCCGTTTGTGTAGGTCTTTTTGTATATTGTAAGGTGGTCTGCGTTAATTGCATGCGTATGTCTAGTGCATGAGTGCGCTTTGATTTAAATTGTCAAGATGTGGCGCTATGTAAATACTGTCATTTTTATTATTATCTCAGTGTGGGTGGGATTGGCGGGTGATTTAGAGAATTGAAAGGAACGGAGGGGAAGGGGGCAGTGTCACAGGAGTGGTGCAGAAGATGGAGGGGATTTGTTCTGGTTCCGATGATTATTTTGAAATACTGTAGAAGTATTGAATGTAGAAATGGGCCCATTAAACAGTTTCAGTTAGTTCGTAATAGCTGCACCCTTTTTGGCTGATTTTTACTGTGGTTGAAATGTAGAAGGTCACGCAGTAACTGCAGTAATAGTAGTTTTCATCCTATATACTTACTGCCACAAAAGAGTAGTGTTTCAGGTGTTGTTACCCGACCTTTGTCCCCTCCAGTCATGAATGCAGATGGGCTTTATATCACACACACCCCCACCCCCCACCCCAAAGAAAAAGGAAAAGAAAAAGAGAGAACCCCACTAACTATAAATCATAAAATCACAGACTCCCTATACAGCTGTGTGACCTATAAACGTACAAAGCAGCCACCAGTTAACTGACTTTTGTACCCAGGTGTAATGGTGCCAGGTGCATGCCAGAACTGTTTATCTGATGGACCAGAGAGTTAGGAGATGTAAACCCTTAGCTGTCTGCTCCTACCAGCAGGGCAGGGGTGTGTTTTATAGTCTGTCGGCTGACAGGGGTAGCAGTTTTACAGGTCTGCGTCTTTAGAGGTTAAAGAAGAAGAAAAGATGGAAGATAGTCCCGTATGCCCTGAGATGGTAGAGACCTTGTTCCTCTCGAGACAGCAGTTTGAGACCAGGCCCTACTTCTCTCCCTCAGTGCTTTATCTTGCCCAGTTCTGAACAGGATTATAAGTACCCACCCTCGGCCTGGTGGACTGGAAGCCTCATTCACCAAGTTTCTGCAGCCAGGGTGGTAATATTGCCAGCAGATTGGCAGGTGGGTGCTCCATCTCCGTGCCATGCCTGGCATTATCTTGGTTTACAGGTATAAAGAACCCTCTCCTTTGTAATATGACTGTGGGACTCGTTCTTGCTGGTTTAGGGGCCATTCTGTCTTTCTTATGATGTTGCTTGTTTTGAGGTTGTGCTGAGGATGCTGGAAGCTTTCACTAGTTTCAGCCGTTAAATTACTTCTTGATGGACTGTCCTTGTGGATCTGACAGATGAGTTGGCATACAGGTCTTCATGCTTGGTGTGGGTCTTCATGCCGGATAAAAGATCTGTCCAGGAGACACACTTTCTTCCATGGCTCCATGGCAAGGATTCCAGCTGCTCTGGGTTCTGCTTCTGTCAGCCCCTCTTCTGTTAAAGAGGAGAGGACGTAGTCTGCGCTGTTGAGACCTGATTATGACTTTCAGTAATACACCACGAGCACTGCAAGGTGCCCACCCCATGGACTGACCTCAAGCCAACGGCATTGACGCCAGAACTGTTTTATCTGATTGGGGGCTGTAAACACTGGCGGGGATGGGTAACGGGGGAGGGGGGGGGGTGCGTCTGTTCTTTGAAATGCACCGCGACGGCTTTATGGCTTCCGTATGTCTGCCTGCAGTGTCTGCTGGCTGGAACAAATGTGTCTGCAAGTCTACGTACTACATCGTTAAAGGGACAGAGCAGGGTTTATTTGTTTCTAAGAACTCTGTCTTATTTACTTTGTTCCAGGAACCCTATTTCTTAAATTCTTTGTTTGCCCAGAAACTCTGGTTTGTTAACTGTCATGAAACCCTGTCTATAGTTTATTTGGTCTCAGGATTGTCGGTGTGCTTTGTTTAGTCTCAGGAACCCTGTGGGATATGTTTTACTCTCAGAAACTCTCTCTGTGCTTTGTTTAGTCTCAGAAATCCTCTGTGTGTGACGCTGTCTTATGGTTTATGTGGTCTGTGAAATCCTCTCTGTAGTTTATTTGGACTCAGAAGCCCTATGTGTAGTATATTTGGATTCAGAAGCCCTCTGTGTGGTTTGTTTGGACTAAGAAGCCTTACGTGTAGTTTATTTGGACTCAGAAGCCCTCTTGTGTGGTTTGTTTGGACTCAGAAGCCCTCTGTGTGGTTTGTTTGGACTCAGAAGCCCTCTGTGTGGTTTGTTTGGACTCAGAAGCCCTCTGTGTGGTTTGTTTGGACTCAGAAGCCCTCTGTGTGGTTGGTTTGGTCTCAAAGCCCTCTGTATGGTTTATTTGGTCTCAAAGCCCTCTGTGTGGTTGGTTTGGTCTCAAAGCCCTATGTGTGGTTTGTTTGGTCTCAGAAGCCCTCTGTGTGGTTTGTTTGAACTCAGAAGCCTTACGTGTAGTTTGTTTGGACTCAGAAGCCCTCTTGTGTGGTTTGTTTGGACTCAGAAGCCCTCTGTGTGGTTTGTTTGGACTCAGAAGCCCTCTGTGTGGTTTGTTTGGACTCAGAAGCCCTCTGTGTGGTTGGTTTGGTCTCAAAGTCCTCTGTGTGGTTTGTTTGGACTCAGAAGCCCTATGTGTGGTTTGTTTGGTCTCAAAGCCCTCTGTGTGGTTTATTTGGTCTCAAAGCCCTCTGTGTGGTTTGTTTGGACTCAGAAGCCCTTTGTGTGGTTGGTTTGGTCTCAAAGCCCTCTGGATGGCAATTGGCAGGCCCATCAGAAGATAATCTGACAGAGCTGCCGAGAAAAACAGGATTATCTCCTCTCCTGGCACAACTTCACTGGCTCCCTGTATCAAAGCGCATACAGTACAAACTAGACACCATGTGCTACAAAAGCCTCATATAACGCAGCCCCCGATTACCTGTCAAGCCTACTTGAGATCTATGTTCCCTCCGCTCTGCCTCCGATCCTCTGACTTTTCGCTTTCCACGCACCAAGCTCAATACCTATGGTCCACAAGCCTTCTCTGTTTCTGGTCCACTTTCCTGGAACAAACTTCCTCTCTCTGTCCGTCAGCAACCTACTTTTGTCTCCTTCAAGTCCGCTCACAAAACTCACCTTTTCTCCTCTGCATAAAATCCTGACCTCACTCATCCCCCCTCTGTAGCCTGTCTCCACTCGGAGGGGAATCACATTGTAATATATATTTGTATATAATATGCTCTCTATAATTTTCCATTGCTTTTATTCTTTTTCCCCATTTATAGCCATGTATAATGTGTGTGTGTGCGCGCGTGCGTAAGTGTATGTTCAGCGCTTAGATTTGATTTTTATCGAGATTTTGCGCTATATAAATATTGTAATTATTATTTATTATTATTATTATTTGGTCTCAAAGCCCTCTGTGTGGTTGGTTTGGTCTCAGAAGCCCTCTGTGTGGTTTGTTTGAACTCAGAAGCCTTACGTGTAGTTTATTTGGACTCAGAAGCCCTCTTGTGTGGTTTGTTTGGACTCAGAAGCCCTCTGTGTGGTTTGTTTGGACTCAGAAGCCCTCTGTGTGGTTTGTTTGGACTCAGAAGCCCTCTGTGTGGTTTGTTTGGACTCAGAAGCCCTCTGTGTGGTTTGTTTGGACTCAGAAGCCCTCTGTGTGGTTTGTTTGGACTCAGAAGCCCTCTGTGTGGTTGGTTTGGTCTCAAAGTCCTCTGTGTGGTTTGTTTGGACTCAGAAGCCCTCTGTGTGGTTTGTTTGGACTCAGAAGCCCTCTGTGTGGTTTGTTTGGACTCAGAAGCCCTCTGTGTGGTTTGTTTGGACTCAGAAGCCCTATGTGTGGTTGGTTTGGTCTCAAAGTCCTCTGTGTGGTTTGTTTGGACTCAGAAGCCCTATGTGTGGTTTGTTTGGTCTCAAAGCCCTCTGTGTGGTTTATTTGGTCTCAAAGCCCTCTGTGTGGTTTGTTTGGACTCAGAAGCCCTATGTGTGGTTTGTTTGGTCTCAAAGTCCTCTGTGTGGTTTATTTGGTCTCAAAGCCCTCTGTGTGGTTTATTTGGTCTCAAAGCCCTCTGTATGGTTTATTTGGTCTCAAAGTCCTCTGTGTGGTTTATTTGGTCTCAAAGTCCTCTGTATGGTTTATTTGGTCTCAAAGCCCTCTGTGTGGTTTATTTGGTCTCAAAGCCCTCTGTATGGTTTATTTGGTCTCAAAGCCCTCTGTATGGTTTATTTGGTCTCAAAGTCCTCTGTGTGGTTTATTTGGTCTCAAAGTCCTCTGTGTGGTTTATTTGGTCTCAAAGCCCTCTGTGTGGTTTATTTGGTCTCAAAGCCCTCTGTGTGGTTTATTTGGTCTCAAAGCCCTCTGTGTGGTTTGTTTGGACTCAGAAGCTCTCTGTGTGGTTTATTTGGTCTCAGGCATCCTCTATGTGGCGTAATTTGGTTTCAGGAACCCTGTGTGTGGTTTATTTGTTTCCTGACATGGTTTCTGGTTTTTTTGATTTCAGGAACCTTTCTGTGTCTGTGTGCTTTGTTTGGTCTCCTCAAGAACCCTCCCTGTGGTTCCCAGGAACCCTCCATTTTTCGTTTTCCAGGAACACTTTCTTCATGGTTTATTTGATTCTAGAATCCCTCTCCCTTGTAATGTTTTGAGGTCCAGTGCTTCTGTGGACCAGCCTGTCTTGATCTAGTCCATTCCTATGGTTTCTTTGATAGGTCAGTCAAGTATTATTGTACTGTATTTTACTGTATCATATCGTATCGTGTCGTATTGCTCGTTCTGGGGTTGTGTGAGGGCATTGTAACAGCAGAAGCTTCCAGACGGCTACATCTAGTAGTTTACCACATTATAATGAAGCATCGGTGTGATTAGGAGGAGGAGGAGGAGGGTTGAGATAAACATGGCTGCTGGAATCTGTTTTGTTTGGTGTAAATGGCAGTCAAGTACATACCTACATACATACATACATACCAGGCCCACCCGTCCCCATCACACACTAGCACATACTCGTTTATGAATGCCCACGGTGGATGCCGACATGCGCTGTTTGAGAGGCTGGAGGTGGGATGGAAGGAGAGCGGTGTTGATGGGGATGATTGATAGCTGAAGGGATTGTGGGTCTAACGTTGTATTTTACAAGTCTGGAATATATTGATTGGAGCAGCCAGTAAAACGTGCAGTACCTGGCTTCACATTTCAGTGAAGCTGTTTTGCTGCCTCCCTTCCGAAGACCTGAGACACGGAGAGAGAGGGGGGCGGAGAGTTTGTGTGTGTGTGTGTGTGTGTGTGTGTGTGTGTGTTGTGTGTGTGTGTGTGTGTGTGTGTGTGAGACCAAGATGTGTGAACAGGTTTTCCTCAGCTATTTATGGGTGAATCCTCACCAGTATTTGGTCAAAACTGCTGACCGTTGAAGAGTTACGAATGTTTCCAGTTTGGAGTACAAGGTCACATGAGTCTCCCCCCCCCCCCCCTTTTTTTTTTTTTTTGAAGGGGGGAAATAGAAAAAGAAAAGAAAAAAGCTTAAAACCAGTGGTTTTGTCCTCGTTTCACATTAGGTTTAATTTCAGTTGAGCCTTCTTCTAGGTCACTGTGACCTTAGGAAGTACAAAATGTGGATTTTCCTGCACTGGTGTGTGTGTTGTGTTGTGTGTGTGTGTGTGTGCTGTGCTGTCGTCTGTCTGTTGTCTGTCTGTCTGTGTCTGTGCGTGCGTGCGTTGTGTGTGTGTGTGTGTGTGTGTGTGGTGTGTGTGTGTGTGTGTGTGTGTGTGTGTGTGTGTTGCAAAGAAGAAGATTGCTAGATGGCTTGACCATCATCTGTTGTTGTCGTTGTTATTGTTTTGTGTCTGTAATATGGAAGGACAAAGATTATTGAAACTGATGCATAAGACCCTCATTGTTTTGTTGCATAAAGACTCGTGTCACACACACACACACACACACACACACACACACACACTCACAACACACACACACACACACACTCACACAACACACATCACACACACACTATTGCTTTATTTTTAACCTATTGATTTCCTGTGAACAGTGGGTGGCCTGTGTGAAAAGAATGATTAATCTTTGTTTAAACCAACATCAATAGCTAGCGAGGTCGTGTCAACTTGTTTATGGACTCATGCATATCAAAACAATTTGACCCTTTGATTTTGACCTGTTTAGTTATGCATCTATCTACTATATTCATTGATTTATTTATTATATTCATTTGGGTTTGTTTATATGTTTGTTTGTTTTGTGATGAATGGTATGCCATTGACGTTTGTTCCTGACCTTATTATTTTGCAGAACTTATGTGAGTTTTTTCGTTTTCTTTCTTTCCTTTCATTTCTCACCAGTTTGTTTATGGACAGTGTTTCATAGTTTGAATTAAGTGATTCATTTACGTATTTGTTCCTTCGTCTGTGTTTTGTCTAGATCTATAAACGTGTCATGATGTCATGTTTGTGTGTTTCAGATTGCAAGTTTGTGGCTGTGGAAGGTCGTGAGGTGAGTAGACTCTTGAGGGATGGACAGTCCCTGTAACCTGTGAACCACATTAATTAACCCTTTCACTTCTCACACAGTCTGCTTGATAGGAAGAAGGAACAAAAGGTTAATTGTGATCACAGCCTAAAGAACTAACATTAAAAAACAAATTTTTCAGATATTCATATTGTTTAAGAGTGTGATTTTTTGAACATTTCATATTTGGGTTTATATATAACCCATAAAGTCAAATTGGGCATTCTCATTGTCAAGGTCACAAACAGTTACAAAAGTGGGACACTAACACAAACTGGGCATGCCCATTTGCAGTGCCACAAGCAGTGTTATAAGTGGCCCATTACCACGGATTTGGCGTACCCAGTGTCAAAGCAGTAACATCAGTGGACTATTTAATACAAATTGGGCATGCCCATCATTGATGAGGTTATATCACAAACAGCAGCAGCAGTGGGACTTTAATACAAATTGAGCATGCCCAGTGTCAAGGTCTCATCACAAGCAGCAACAGCAGTGGGCCAAAGTTTTATTTAAATTAAGGATACAAGATGCTGGGCCTGTTAAAGGCAGCCTGGGGAAATAAAGAAAAGTAAGTTGTGTGTGTGTGTGTGTGTGTGTGTGTGTGTGTGTGTGTGTTGTGTGTGTGTGTGTGTGTGTTTCACTATGGCAAAGAGAGAAAGAAGTGTGTGAGTGTGTTTAGGTTCATGGCACTATCAGGAAACAAGGAATGTAGCTAGCAAGGAAGAGAGAGAGAAGAAAGGATGTATTCAGTATTTCCTGATAAGTGCCCTAAACCCTACTGACAGCCGTTAACTTCATGAAGACATCCAACATCTGTGTAGAAGGCCCAAGTTTGATATTGCCTGATAACGTAAGGGGTAAGAGGTGAACATTTTTCCCATCTCCCAGCTCAGCATCCACAAAGACTTGCTAATGCTTGAATCCATTTATATAAATATAGTAACGCAGAAGATCCAGATATGCACATTAAATATCCTATAAGCCATGTTCGTGTCCGAAAGGAAACTTGGAAATTGCAGCATGTGCATTGCTGAAAGTGGGAGTACCAGATCTGAGGTTTGCCTGCCAGACTGGTGTATCTGCCTTCTGTAGTCTTTGTGTGATATACCATTCTGGATGGTATCACTTGTAAATGTATTATGGTGGTTTACATGGACGGGCACAACATGGCCATACACATAAAAGCCCTTTTAGATTACAGTGTGTGTGTGTGTGTGTGTGTGTGTGTGTGTGTGTGTGTGTGTGTGTGTGTGTGTGTGTGTGTGTTGTGCCGTACGTGTGTGTGTGTGGTGTGTGTGTGTGTGTGTGTGTATTAATAGACATATATCATAAAACTCCAGCTTCATTGAACAGGACACATTCCATATGGAAGACAACAGCATGCCAAAGATACATGTGTACAGAAGAGCTGAAGCAAGGACACCATGACCAAGGAAGATCACTCAACTAACACAAGCATACTGTGAAGGCAAACATCATCTGCTGTGGCATCAGCATCACCAACTAGGAGGACATTATCCACAGCCGAGTAATCTGGCGGCAGCAGTGCATGGTAGGCACAATTTCCTTTGGAAAGCATAAAACAAGTGCTGCTCAGACAAAGAATGACCGGTCGATGTGGAACCCAAGGCTGCAGAACCCTTTCCTGTGCAGTTTCTGTGGAAGATCATGTGTCTCCAGGATCGGTCTTGTATCCCACATGAAGACTCGTACCAGGCGATAAAGAACCAGTATGCCTACTTAAACAATCTTTGTTATGCAGATGACACCGTTCTAATTACAGAAAAAGAAAATGAACTACATTATCTTGTAAATATGATTGAAATAGCAGAAACAAAGGGCTTGAATTAAGTAGCAAGAAGACTGAAGTAATGGTAATCAGCAATAAGCAAGAAATCCATTCATGTAAAATAATAGCAAACGGTACAACATTGAGATAAGTTGATAAGTTCAAATATCAGGAAACAGTCATCTCACCAGATAGCAAATATGCATCAGGAATATCCGGCAGAATTGGCCAAGCTGAAACAGCATTCCAGAAAATGAAAAGCGTTCTTACCAACAAATGCTTATCAATTAACATCAGGAAGAGAGTTCTTCAATGTTATATAGTACCAATATTGCTGTACGGATGCAAGGCCTGGAAATCAACAAGCAAAGCCAGAACAAGAAGACTGAGGCAGCTGAAATATGGTTTCTAAGATGAATGTTAAAGAGTTCCACAGACAGCAAAGAAAACAAACGAGACGGTATTGAAAGAAGCAAACACAAAAAGGATATTAATGAAAAAGGTTAGGAAAAGACAGGCAACATTTATAGGACATTTTATGAGGCAAGAGAAATTCGAGCATTTAGTCACAACAGAAAAGCTGGAGGGAAAAAAGATCACCAGGAAGACCCAGGGAGAAAATATTGGAAGAATTTGCAGAGTGGATGAAGACAGAGAGGGTGGGAGATGTACTTGCAACAACAAAAGATGGATTCGTGTGAGGGCCATGATTGCCAACACCATGCGGCAGGGCACGTGATGATGATGATGATGATGATGATGATGATGATGATGATGAGCCTACTTATCCATGGACCAGTGGGAAAAACATCAGATATGTGTATGTAATAGGATACAGACATACAGGACTAATGAGAATGCTTGTGTGTGTTCAAGCCCACGAAGTCAGGAGAGGGGGGATAGAAATGAAATGAAACTTAACTTTTCAACTCGATAGATATAAGCGTATCAACTTGCATATCTGCAGGAGAGAGGGATAGAAATGAAATGAAACTGAAATAGATATAAGCGTATCAACTTGCATATCTTCAGGAGAGAGGGGATAGAAATGAAATGAAACTTAACTTTTCAACTCAATAGATATAAGCATATCAACTTGCATATCTGCAGTTGCAAATTTTCTTGTATGAAAGCAACAGAAAATGGAGTATTGCCGAGAGAGAGATAGAGAGAGAGTGTGTGTGTGTTGTCAAATTAGTGTATCAAAGGGCAACGTTTACAGACATTGTTTTGGGTTCTAGATCCTTCCAGGCAACCAGAATTGGACATATTGTTAATGATAAAAATAGTTAGTAGTAGTAGCAGTAATAGTAATAATAATAACAATAATGATATTAATAAGGTGCTGAATCTTGGTATATGAATCCAATCAAAACGTACGCTGTTATCATTCACTAAAACAAACACTGACAGTAGGGGCAACACAAAGCATGTGTGTACTGGAGTGGGGAGGACAGAAGGGGATGGGGACAAAGGGATGGGTGTGTAGAAGGGGGAAATCAGTGCTGGACAAAAGGCATCGAGACTTGCGATATCAGCACTGCAGTGCTATATTACGCCAGCACTGATTGACTATCTCACCTGTCTCACCTGTCGGCGTCACCGGGAACAGTGTTGGCCGCTGCACATGATGTCCTCACAAGTTGCCTCCAGCACTCTCGATCTTGGCTAAGTCTGACCACCTCCTGGAGTTTCTTGCCACTGATGTTTGTGATGTTTCTAGCAAGTGATGCAGGTGGCCGTCCTCTGTTTCTCTTTCCTTCCACTTTACCTTGTTAGAGGACAGTGGACATCAAGTCTGTTCTCTCATTACGGATTGCGTGTCCAACATATTTCAGTTTCCTCCGTTGTATGAGTACTAGGAGCTTGCGTGTAGTACCCAACTCATTCAGTATGCTTTCATTTGAGCGCCTATCCGTCCATTTGACCCTCAGCAGTCTTCGGTAAAACCACAGCTCTGCTGCTTCCACTCGTCTTTCATCCTCTTTCTTCATTGTCCATGCCTCGCAGCCGTATAACATCACTGGCCAGACAAGACATTTTAAGAGTTTTATCTTAAGGTCTGCTGTTATGCTGTGGTCTTTCCAAATATTGTTCAATTGAACCATACTGTTCTTGGCCATTCCAATTCTCATCTTTATGTCTTTTGAGCATGTTCCATCGTGTGTCTTGACTGAACCTAAATATTTAAAGTCCTTGACATTTTCTAGAGGGACTTGGTTTAGCATGATCTGGTCCTGTCTAGTGTTATATTTGCCTGCAACATGCATAACCTTTGTCTTCTTTGAATTTAAGTCCAGCCCAGCTGCCTTTCCAACCCGGTCTACCCTGTTCAGGATCCTCCTAGAGCCTGTAATGTTGTCTGCCAGTAATCCTGTGTCATCTGCGTAGCGTAAATTTGACAGGTTTCTACCACCAATATTTACTCCCATGTCTTCTATGTCTGCCTCTCTCATGATATGTTCAGTGTATATGCTGAAGAGATGTGGAGACAGGATGCAACCTTGCCTTACCCCTTTAGTGATGTTAAAAAATTTGCAGTTTTGATTATTCCATCTGATTGTTGCTTTTTGATCATTATATAATGAAGCTATGAGGGAAACCAGATGTCTTGGAAAACCCATTTTGATCATGAAGTGGAAAAGACTTTGGTGAATCACGCTATCAAACGCTTTGCTGTAGTCAATGAAAACGATGAACATCTCTTGGTCTGTGTTTCTAATCTTTTCTATCAATATCTGGAGTACAAACAGCATATCTATTGTTCCCCTGTTTTTCCTATAGCCTGCCTGACAGTCGGATAGCTCTTCCTCTACTTTTGGCTTTAACCTGTTTAAAATTATTATCAGCAGTATTTTACTGGCATGACTGATCAGTGCAATTGTTCTATAATTGTTGCAGTCTTTGACATTTCCACTCTTATGTAACATGACAAATTCTTGGAGCTTCCAGTCTGTAGGCCATTGACAAGTCTTCCATATCTTGCAGCATAAGTGATGCATTACTTTGAGTCCACCATCACCTGAGTGTTTCAACAACTCTCCAGGAATATTGTCAAGACCAGGAGACTTTCTGCATTTTAGATCTTTAATGGCAGATTCAACTTCGCTGAGCAGAGGTTCAGGTTCCATATCTCCAGGGGTCAATTCCAGATTTGGCTCTAGATTGACTATAACAGCATGAAAATGTCAAAAGGATGAAAAATTGGAATATTAGGGAGGGAGTTAGGAGCTTGTATAAGAGGCCTTCGTCACATTCAGAGAATTCCTTTATGTATATTACCCAAATCTGCCAGCATTTATCTTGACAGATTTTCTGAACCTGTGCAAAACGCTCTTCACTGATACAGGTCATGAAATGGGGAGAGGTACTAAGGAACACTTATGTGACACCACCAAAATGATGGAAACATTCAGAGGGGTTGCAAACAGGTCATTTTTTAATGTTGAAGGCTGGGATTGAACTTGATATATCAGTTCTTGAGTCCACAGCTCAATACAGAAGGGGGGGAGAGAGAGAGAGAGAGAGATGTTTCAACTTGTTCGTTGAAGGAACCATCATCTCTGTCATGACTTCTGTTGTTTATTTATAATTTTTTTTATTTGTTTGTTTGTGTGTTACTAATACAAAGATAATGTCCATAAATACACAAAAGTTACCACTTAGAACACACAGTTACACCATGGAACACGGATCATTTGACAGTTTGTGTCAGAAAACTTCATACAGACTTGTACTCAAAATGTAGTATTGTATACTGTGTGTGTGTGTGTGTGTGTGTGTGTGTGTGTGTGTGTGTGTGTGTGTGTGTGTGTGTGTGTGTGTGTGGGTGGGATGAGAGAGAGAGAGAGAGAGTTGTTGATAAAACAAATTGATAAAAACAGGAATGAGGATGTACCAATGAACTAACAATCAAAGTGTGCAGACTATGTGTGGGTCCTATAGGTGCTGTCAGGAAATATCGAGAATGTACCCATCAAGGAAAAAGCCAAGTTCCCCCAGCACTTCTTCCCTGAGGTTAGTGACAACCTTTTTCTTCAGTAGCTGCAAATGTCCTGGTGTCTCTATCTTCTCTTGGTTTTGGTGATGATTCACCTCTGTGGGGAGTGTGTGTGTGTGCGTGCATGTGTGTGTGTGTGTGTGTGTGTGTGAGATATAAAATTTAACTTCAAAGTGTCGAAAATAGCAATGATAAATACACGAAAATTAATCAGGAAGCATATTTGATATATCAAAACACAAGACAAGACAAGGCAAGACAGACATAAATTTTCGGCCAAGCAAAAAGAAAAGAAAAAATGCACAAAACTTGATTTTAAACAAAAACTTCATTGAGGTTTCTTTTTTTCAAGTTTTGTGCACATGTTCTTTGTCTGTTATTTATGTTTGACCAAGGCCAGTTGGCTGAAAATGTACATGTGTCTTGTCTTGTCAGTTGTCTTGTCTTTGTCATATGAAGTATGTGTTCTGATTCTATTTTTGTATATTTCTGCTTTCTGTCTGTTTAAACGCTGGCAATCACTTTGTTTTAGTTTTTTTTCATGTGTCGTGATAGTTGTCTTCTGTAGATTTTGCTGATGATTGAATTCTGGTGGGTTTTTTTCTCTGTTTTTGTGTGCACACATATTGATGTATATCTAGTGGTGTGTGTGTGTGTGTGTGTGCGTGCGTGCGTGCGTACGTGCGTGCGTGTGCGTGCGCGGTGCGCTCACGCATGTGTGTGCACATGCATGCACTTATGTTTTGAAGAAAAAGCAATTTGTATGCACGCCTTCAGATTCATGGAGATGAATTTGTTAGTCACAATACACGTGATACACCTTTCTGAGTTTTGGTAGCAGTGACTGAACTTCACTGTCTGTATGTCTGTCTGATGGGCTGCCTGTTGGTTTGTCTGACTGTGTCATGATGTACATATGTGTGAGTGTGTTGTGCCATGTGTGCATGGAGATGTTTCGGTTTTCAGGATTTTGTGCATTTCTAGAACTTGTAAATGTGCGTGTGTGCATGGGTATATGAATGCAATGGCATGTATGATGTGTATTTGTGTGTCATTTTAGTATTATTATTATTATGTGAGTTTACATGCTTTTTGGAAAGATTTCATGCCCTTTCCTCCAAAACACAAACAAACAAAAAACAGCTAACAAACAAAAGTAAAAGAACAAAAATAAACAAAAGAATCAACCAACCAACCGGACTGTATGTGCATATTTTTTCTTTAATGTTTGATTTTGGTGATACTGAAAGAATTGTAAAATTTTCTCAGTTGTTGGTGCAATGAAAATAAAAGTATGTTCTTTTTTTGTGCCTTGTTTAGTTCAAGTGGTCTCGGAAAGGATTTCTTCGAACGAGGTGGAGCATCAACAATTGGTGAGTGGAACACACTTTGAGTGTTTGAATGTGCATGTACATGGATAAAATTACATGTGTGCATGATTGAGGGCCACACACCACACACACACACACACACACACACACACACACACACACACACACACACACACACACACACACACACACACACACACACACATACACACACACACACACACACACACACACACATACACCACACACACACACCACACACACACACACACACACACACACACACTCTCTCTCTCTCTCTCTCTCTCTCTCTCTCTCTCTCTCTCTCTCTCTCTTCTTTCCTAAATACAAAGGTTTACAAATACATACATACACACATTACTCACAATACCTTCCCTCCCGTGAACACTTTGACTGGTAGCTTAGCTTCTTCCTAGAATTACTGCACAGGCTGGCTGGTTCTTTTGATAGAGCCGTGGACCCAAGATCTGACATCTCAAGTTCAGTCCCGGCCCACACACTTACAACTGGCCGGTTTGTTGGCCAGCGTAATGTTTTCATCATTCTGCTAGTGTCAGCATAGTGTTTCCTAGGTTCCTTCTGTCCTCTCCATCCCCATTTCAGGGCTTTGCCAGCTCATAGGGTTTTGCACAGACTCAAGGAATCTGCAAAACAAATTGCTGACAGATTGGGTAGAGTGTATATGGAACTGCATGAGTGCGATTAATCCCTCTGGAACAAGCTATGAACACTGTAGAATCACATTGTCAGGTTTTTGTTACACATGCACGCCACGCACACGCACACACACGCACGCACGCACGCAACGCATGCACACACACACACAACACACACACACACACACACACACACACACACGTGTACACTCACATAGCTTCCCTCCCATGAGCTAACTTTTCAGCCATCAGGTTTGCTGTCCATTGTCATGAATTATGCATCACATCTGCCCAAAGTATCTGAAACTCTATAAACTCTTTTCCTTTCTAAAAACTGACAGTTACAGCATTGTTCCTGCCAGGGCTCCTGGCCACATTGGAATTCAGTGCAGTGAAATAGCTGACTGCCTTGCCAAGAATACCACAGTGGAAAAGATGTCAAAATCCATTATCGCTTACACAAGTCTGAAATGTAAAATACAAACTAAGAGTGAAACTTATGTGAAGAAAACAACCTTTGGCAAGAGGTTTACAACAAGCAGACAGACGGCAAATGTTTCCAGATCCACCCCCAACCACAAACAGTTTCCCCTGTCTGTGTTCTTGGAAAGTGTAGGAAGGAGACAGTGTTGTGCAGGTTACACACGGGTCACAGCATCCTAAATTCACTGATACCTGTTGAAAAATGAAGAGAAACATCATGGTGCCCTCCATGTGATGAGCCACTCAGCATCAAATACCTTCTTGAGTGCTTGGACTTACATGCCGTGAGATGTAGCTGCAATTCAGCAGACTCCTTAAAGAACCTCTTCAGAGAGGTTCCTTCAAACGTAATTTTCACGTTTTTTAAGAGATTAATAGATTTCATCTAGTGTGATCATGCATGTGGGAAAGACTTTTAAAATGCATTTTAACTTGAAAGGGTAGTCATGTTTTGAACTGTTGACTTTTTGATTAGACTTGGAGTTGTGTTTGACGTTGTGTTAGCCTGATAAGGCTTTTGTGGTCTGCTGGGCTGTGATCAACATGAACTGAAACTCTTCACTGTCCCCCCCCCCCCCTCTCTCTCTCTCTCTCTCACACCACACACACACACACACAAATACATTACCACCCCTCCTCCCACACACTCATTTATATAACAGTCAGATCCTTAAATATCAGAACTTATCAATGATTAACCCTTTTACTCCCCAACCTGCCCACACTGCACAAAGTTTTGCTAGGCTGTCAAGGCTTATATTGCAGGAAGCTGGTGGACAGGGTGGGGAAGTGAAAGGGTTCATTTTTGCTACCATGGCCAGTAATGCAGAAAGGTGAGGGAGTCAAGGGGTTAAATTCTTGCCTTGCTACTTAGCTGGTAATGCAGGAAACTGACAGACAGGATGAAGGAGACAAAGGGTTAAAGTACATTGAGAGTGTCGGATGTATATTTGTAGAACATGATACCTGTGTTCATTGTGTAAATTGATATTTATGTCTTTGTGTGTTTGTAAGCTGTGTGTCTTTGACATTTTGTTCCATTGAATCGGGAGATGTGCCATGAAATAGCACTTTGAGAAGTTAAATGTCTTTTTATTTCTGTTTTCTCTCTCTCTCTCTCTCTTCTCTCTCTCTATATATATATATATATATATATATATATATATTATATATATATCTCTGTCTTTCTCTCTCTCTCTTTCTCTTCTTCTTCCTTCTTCCTTGTGAGTTCCTATTTGTCCCTTCTTTGTTTTAGTTAACGTGTCCTTTGCTGTGTGTTTTTGTTTTATTTATTTATCATTTGTTTTTGTTGTATGTGTATTGTTAAACACTGGCAGTCTTTTATCCAATCTGGCCTTTTCTTTAACATGTCATGCTGCTGTCTTAAAAACAGTAATGACATTTATGAGGCGCCGAATCTTCATTCAAGAATCAAACCAAGGCACACACTCTTATCATTCACTAAAGCGATCACCATCAGCGACCAAACCTCCAAGTCACAAAGCGCACGCAAACTGGGAGGGGGAAGATGTGAGGGGAGTCTTAATATATAAAGTTAAACAGTGCCAGCAAAACACAAGTTGGCCCCTGCGCCAATATCTATGCTGTTTTACAGTGCAGTTTCATCATCATTATCATTTTCGGTTTCTGTTTGTGCTTGTGGGTAGTTTTGTTGTCTTTGATAGCTCTTCCTTTCCAAGGGTAAGCTGACAACATTGTGAGGCAAAACAGTCGTTCACACATGAAGTGAAATACATATTTACAGGGGAAAAGGGAAAGAGAAGAATGGTACTGCACTGTGGTGATACAACAAATCTGTTGTGACAAAAATAACTATGTACACAAATATATACATTTGTATGTAAATATTATAAGATCCTGGTAAACATGAAAATAGAATGATCAGAACACATATATAATACAACAGGACAAGACAGGCAGCCCTTTTTTGCTTGAACGCCGGTGGTCACACTTGTTTTGGATTTGTAAATGAGATTAAATAAATGAATGGCTTGTGTTTAAAACTCTTTGACTCCCAAACCCTGTCCACCAACTGCAAAAACTTAATCGTTTGATAGTTTCTCTCACCCTGTCTACTAGCTTCCTGTAGGAATCTGGTGGATAGGGTGATGGAGTCAAAGGATTAAGTTTTTGCTTTGCTATCATAGTTGACAATGCAGGATGCTGATGGACAGGGTGCAGTAGTCACAGGGATAAACCGTACATTTTGAGTGAGTTGACATTTACGTGCATTGTGTTCAATACATTATTAATTTGTGTGTGTTTTGGTGTGTTTCAGCATTTTTGACCTGCTCAACATCCATCTGTTTCATGACGCTTCCAACATTGTGGCCATGGAATCTGTATGTGTACTCTGTGTGTGTGTGTGTGTGTGTGTGTGTGTGTGCGTGCGTGCGTGCGTGCGTGCATGCGTGCGTGTGTGTAGAACAGAACTTGGAACTCTTCTGTTTACTGTAAGAACCCAAATTATGGTGTTGAGACACAGACTGGTTGTATAAGTTGACATAGTAGTTAATGTGGATGTGAATATGTGTGTGTGTGTGTGTGCATACTTGGTCGCATGCTTGTGTATATGTGTGAGTTTGAATATTCACATGTTTGTCAATGATATAGAAGTTTATATGTGCACGTTCTTGTAGGCACATTATATACATATACAGTTAACTTGTTTTCATAGCAAGATTATGATTTATTAGTGTATGCCAACGCCATGCGGCAGAGCACCTGATGATGATGATGATGATTAGTGTATGCTGTAAGGTGTTTATGATTTGGTTACAGGTTATGTTAGACTATATGCAGTAAGGTGTTACAGTTTGGTTACCATTGTGGTTAAAGATCATAACAAAGTGTATGCTGTAGGGTGGTTACTATTTGATTAAAGATTAACAATGTTAGAAAGTGTGCAATAAGGTGGTAACCCTTTGACTCCCACATCCTGTCCACCAACTGCAAAAACTGAACCCTTTGACTCCTTCACCCCATCCACCAGCTTCCTGCAGGATGAGGGAATCAAAGAGTTCAGTTTTTGCTTTGCTAGCACAGTTGGCAATGCAGGAAGCAGATGGACAGGTCTGGGAGTCAAAGGGTTAAAGTTTGGTTACCATTGTGATTAAAGATCATACATAGCAGAGTGTATGCCATAGGATGGTTACAATTTAGCTTTATGCTCAGTAAGTGTTTGTGACATGAGCTTTCATAGCTAGGCCAGTTGTCTGTGTCCTATAGTGTCAAAGTTACTGTATCGTGCAGAACATATGCTGTAAGGTGCTGTACTTTGCTTACACTTCTGGTTATCAGTTACGAGGATATGCAAAAAGTGGTCCACACCATTCGTGTTGGTGCAGCGGGTAATGTAACAGACTACCCACTGAAAGGTTGTGGGTTCAGATCTTCCATCAGTCCTATCAAAATCATCGTGGGATTTTTCAGCCCCAACCAGCTCCTACCCAGAGTTGAGTGTGCTGTGGGATCATTGGGATGACTGGGACCACACAGTGGAATCTCATTCACTTCATGGATGTGTCATTGAGGGTGTTTTTTAAATCTTCTGACCAACACTGCAGGTGTCTGTATCTCTCGGACCTGGTTGACGCCAGGATATGTTATGATAGTAGGCATAGAGAACAGCCCTGCCACACAGTTTCAGTCCCAGACGGAACTCCATAGGATCATGATTATCGAGGGTTGACAGCCAGAACCCCAGTATCTTTTTTGTTGTTGTTGTTGTTGTCAATTTTCACTTTTTTTTATATTCTGAACTGTTGCTTTTGATATGATCTTTCATTTGGTGGACTTTTTTTTTTTTTGCCATGGTATTGATTTTTGATCAGTTATCAATAAAACCGAAAACCAGTATCTCGAAATGTAAATGTAGCCTCTCCCTTCAAACCCAGTTAAAAATCGTCTCCTGTAAACTATCAGAAAATCAAGATACTTGGTTCTGGTTGTCAACCCTTGTTATCATCATCATCATCATCATCATCATCATCATCATCATCTTGTAGAAATTGTCCTGGGTTCTGTGACTATTAGGTGATGTAGTAGACATTGAGAGAAAAACAACAGCAACATTAAAAATGAATAAATAAATAAGGTGGCCTGCATTTAGCAGAAAACAGGACAAAGGGAGAGAATTTACTGTGGTTGTGTGAGAGAAACTCAGAGAAGTGCTGTGGTGTTGATGTTATTGATGGCAGATCTGTCAATACACTTCCATTTTTTGACGTCCAAGTCTGTTCAGAAGCAATTCATCTCATTTACAGAATTCCCATTTTTTGACGTCCAAGTCTGTTCAGAAGCAATTCATCTCATTTACAGAATTCCTTCTGCACTCCTCCCAAATCTGCCAGATAGTTATCTAGCAGACTCCATCAGTCTGTGTACTGTAAAACCAGGTAAAGGTGGGGAGAAGATTAAGTAGACAGTACCAGAATGATTAGAGCATTGGAAGGGGCAGTAAACAGGCCAGTTTTTATGCGGTTGGCTGGGATTGAACTTGAGACATCGGATGTCAAGTCCATGGCTCTATCAACAAGACCCAGCCAACATGAATGGAGAGTCATTTGCTTTTTTCAAATGTGGCCTACATGAGGAGTTAAGCCATCAACCCCTGCATTATCAACATGGTATTCTAACCACACACTTACACATACACACACATACACATTTACACACACACACAACACACACACACACACACACACACACACACACAACACACACAAAACACACACACACACACACACACACACATACACATTACAACACAAACACCACACACACACACACAACACAACACAACACACACACAACACAACACAACACACACACACACACACACACACACACACACACACACACACACACACACACACACACACACACACACACAACACACACACACACACACACACACACACACACACACACACACACACACACTTGTGCTTTATGACCATTTAATGACACACGTTTTCTAACATGATATGTTTCAGAGTCCCTCTCTATATTGCAACAACAGGAAGAGAGCCTTGCTTCACACGTTACAGAGGTCAGTGAGCCAGGAGCCTGCTGTCTTTGTTAACAAACAACAAACCCATCATAGAGTACATCCACCTGTTCTCCAGTTAATGTTGGGCAAGTTAGGCCTGCAGCTTTAAAACCATAAATGACTAATTAACAGCAACAATAACCAGGTCATTTTATTTAGCCACACAACGAGATAGAACTGTGTCATCTTTCATGTAAAAAGAGAGAGAGAGAAAAGATCACACACAGACACACACACACACGCGCGTGCACACACGCGCGCGCACACGCACACACACACACATACACATGCGCACACACACACATGCGCACACACACACATGGAGGAACCAATTTAGATTGATTGTAACCAGCACACCTTAGCCTTAAGCTTCAGCGGTAAAGTGGTTTGTGGCTTTATTTGTTTATTTAACCCTTTGACTCCTGCACCTTGTTTACCAACTGCAAAAACTTAACCTTTTGACTCCCTCACCCTATCAACCAGCTTCCTGCAGGAAGATGGTGGACAGGGTGCAGGAGTCAAAGGGTTAAGATATGTAGGAGTGGAGAGGGGTGTGGTGGGAGGTCTCAGTGAGTGTAGTTGTCTGATGACAACAAGAATTGAAGAGTTTGAAAGATGTCTCATATCTGCCCTTTGTTTTTAAACAAAGAGAGAGGTTGTTATTTTATATTCCTCTGTCTGTCTGTGTGTCCTGACTTGAGTGACCTGACCAGTTGACCAGCTAACGGCCTCATATGACTTGACTTATCTGACCGACTGAACACCAGTCTGAATTGGACCAGGCAGGATGGATCTGACCTAACTTGGCCGAACAATGTCTGACTGACCGACCAAACTGGCTGGCTGACAGACTGACTGTTGACAGACTGACCTACCAACTGATGACAGACTTACTGACTGACTGCCTGACCAACTTGATTTGTCTTGACTTGGCTGACCAGGCCAACCAACTGCCCACCACCCTACCAATAACGTATGTTTACTGTTCCGGATGCTTTTGTCAGTTGTTCTGGGATGGATGTTTACCAAGGGCTTTTAATGCATGAGGTGGAAGACAGGTTTCAAAGTCAAGGCCACACAGATACCAAAGGTGCCTAATATTAGCTATTTTGGAGAGACGGTATTTGAAGAGCATTTTACCATTTTACAATAGTCAAAATTTGTTTTCACTGTTGTGACAGCTACCATTGTCCTCCATGGGCATCAAGTTTGATTTCAACAGAATTTTTTTCAAGGTCACAGTGACCTTAAGAAATACAACATCTGGAGGTTCTGTAATAATTTTTGTATTAATAGGTGATTGTGAGAATGGCCTGACCTTCCTGTTTTAGCCACCATTGCTGTTTTGCATTGTCCATTTCTCATGTTTGCTTTTTGTTTTGGTTTGGTTTTTTGTTGTTGTTGTTGTTAATGGTTTTATTTTTCAAGTTTTATTTTTGGAAGATTTTAGCTACAGCAAATTTGGAAAATTGACCAGACACTGTCATATAATGTTGTCATTATCTTTACGATGGGGAAAAGTCAGTTGGATAGTATCTCACTCATTAATGTCATTGCACTTTGTGTGCAGGTTTGAAAATGACCAGTATAGCAAAGTACCATTCTACATATTTGGGGACTTCAATTTCCGCTTGGATTCATGTTTGCTGATCAAGGTGAGTTCCTGGAACACTTTCACACCTTCACCTTGCAGAAAGCTGTGGTTTAGGGTGAGGTAGTGAAACTGTTGATCACAGCCAGGCAATGTACTGTTAAACACAAGCAGATGACATAGTGAGCCTGTAATGGAATGTTCCTGTCTCTTCATGATCCATCTTCTGTACGGCTTCTGTGTCACTGTCCTCATGCTGCTTGTTTTTGGCCCTACAAACCCACAGAAACTGAGAAACAATGTTTATTACATAATAATATGATGATTAGAGTAGGGATAATAGTGATGATACCCGGGAAGTTCCATTAGATATTGAGACTGCATGTCAGAGATGTACTCTATGCTTTCTTTCATAACATATCTAGGCACCAATCAGGCCTGAAAGATGCAGATACCTGCAGTGTTGTTGACGAAATTTAAGCAGGCTCACGGAGTCTGCCAGGTAACTACTTTGCTGGCACTGACTCACCTACAGAAGTCACACCCCATGGCGATGCTGGAGGCTTTTTTTTTTTTTGAAAATTTCTGTTGCCTTTGTTTCTGCCTTGCTCCTTAGTCTCCCATTATCTCTTCCTTTCTGATTTCCTGCCTTGCTGGTCCACTCACCTGTATGTTTTCCATACGCCCATTATCTCTTCCTTTCTGATTTCCTGCCTTGCTGGTCCACTCACCTGTGTGTTTTCCATAGCGCCCATTATCTCTTCCTTTCTGATTTCCTGCCTTGCTGGTCCACTCACCTGTATGTTTTCCATAACGCCCATTATCTCTTCCTTTCTGATTTCCTGCCTTGCTGGTCCACTCACCTGTATGTTTTCCATAGCGCCCATTATCTCTTCCTTTCTGATTTCCTGCCTTGCTGGTCCACTCACCTGTATGTTTTCCATAGCGCCCATTATCTCTTCCTTTCTGATTTCCTGCCTTGCTGGTCCACTCACCTGTATGTTTTCCATAGCGCCCATTATCTCTTCCTTTCTGATTTCCTGCCTTGCTGGTCCACTCACCTGTATGTTTTCCATAGCGCCCAGCATCTCTTCCTTTCTGATTTCCTGCCTTGCTGGTCCATTCACCTGTATGTTTTCCATAACGCCCAGCATCTCTTCCTTTCTGATTTCCTGCCTTGCTGGTCCACTCACCTGTATGTTTTCCATAGCGCCCATTATCTCTTCCCTTCTGATTTCCTGCCTTGCTGGTCCACTCACCTGTATGTTTTCCATAGCGCCCAGCATCTCTTCCTTTCTGATTTCCTGCCTTGCTGGTCCATTCACCTGTATGTTTTCCATAACGCCCATTATCTCTTCCCTTCTGATTTCCTGCCTTGCTGGTCCACTCACCTGTATGTTTTCCATAACGCCCATTATCTCTTCCCTTCTGATTTCCTGCCTTGCTGGTCCACTCACCTGTATGTTTTCCATAGCGCCCAGCATCTCTTCCTTTCTGATTTCCTGCCTTGCTGGTCCATTCACCTGTATGTTTTCCATAACGCCCAGCATCTCTTCCTTTCTGATTTCCTGCCTTGCTGGTCCACTCACCTGTATGTTTTCCATAACGCCCAGCACACTGTCTGTCTGTGTGGACTGATACTTGGCTATGTATAGATGAACTACATTTCTGTTGTATGGAAGTGTGAATGCTCAGGCTAGCTTTTATGTGTGTTTTATGTACTGAGTTATGTTTATTCAGGTTTGCTTTTATGATCCCTCAGGTGATAAATTCAGCATAATGTCCAACACCACAGGAATATCCTTATATGTGTGGATTTTCTCTTCCATGTTTTTTTCCCTCAGGATCATCAGTGTGTTTGATGACCCCCGTGGGGATGCTGGGGGTTCTTCCAGTATAAACAGTATCCCCACCTTCTGGAAATTCTGTGCTAGAGATTTCCTTTTTTTTTTTCTTTTGGTCAATGTCTTTGTCTCTGCCTTACTCCTTTGCTTTCTGTTATCTCTTCCTATCATCAATGTGTTTACAGGTCCTGACACAGCCAGTATTACTGTATGTGGTGTCATACTGTCCATCAATATGTTTACAGGTCCTGACACAGCCAGTATTACTGTATATGGTGTTATACTGTCCATCAATATGTTTACAGGTCCTGACACAGCCAGTATTACTGTATATGGTGTTATACTGTCCATCAATATGTTTACAGGTCCTGACACAGCCAGTATTACTGTATATGGTGTTATACTGTCCATCAATATGTTTACAGGTCCTGACACAGCCAGTATTACTGTAGATGGTGTCATACTGTCCATCAATATGTTTACAGGTCCTGACACAGCCAGTATTACTGTATATGGTGTCATACTGTCCATCAATATGTTTACAGGTCCTGACACAGCCAGTATTACTGTATATGGTGTTATACTGTCCATCAATATGTTTACAGGTCCTGACACAGCCAGTATTACTGTATATGGTGTTATACTGTCCATCAATATGTTTACAGGTCCTGACACAGCCAGTATTACTGTATATGGTGTTATACTGTCCATCAATATGTTTACAGGTCCTGACACAGCCAGTATTACTGTAGATGGTGTCATACTGTCCATCAATATGTTTACAGGTCCTGACACAGCCAGTATTACTGTAGATGGTGTCATACTGTCCATCAATATGTTTACAGGTCCTGACACAGCCAGTATTACTGTATGTGGTGTCATACTGTCCATCAATGTGTTTACAGGTCCTGACACAGCCAGTATTACTGTATATGGTGTTATACTGTCCATCAATATGTTTACAGGTCCTGACACAGCAGTATTACTGTATTGGTGTCATCTGTCATCATGTGTTTACAGGTCCTGACACAGCCAGTATTACTGTATATGGTGTTTACTGTCCATCATGTGTTTACAGGTCCTGACACAGCCAGTATTACTGTATATGGTGTTATACTGTCCATCAATTGTTTACAGGTCCTGACACAGCCAGTATTACTGTATATGGTTTATACTGTCCATCAATGTTTACAGGTCCTGACACAGCAGTATTACTGTATATGGTGTTACTGTCCATCAATTGTTTACAGGTCCTGACACAGCCAGTATTACTGTATATGGTGTTATACTGTCCTCAATTGTTTACAGGTCCTGACACAGCCAGTATTACTGTATTGGTGTCATACTGTCCATCAATTGTTTACAGGTCCTGACACAGCCAGTATTACTGTATATGGTGTTATACTGTCCATCAATTGTTTACAGGTCCTGACACAGCCAGTATTACTGTATATGGTGTATACTGTCCATCAATATGTTTACAGGTCCTGACACAGCAGTATTACTGTATATGGTGTATACTGTCCATCAATTGTTTACAGGTCCTGACACAGCAGTATTACTGTATATGGTGTTATACTGTCATCAATTGTTTACGGTCCTGACACAGCCAGTATTACTGTATAGGTGTATACTGTCATCAATTGTTTACAGGTCTGACACAGCCAGTATTACTGTATATGGTGTTATACTGTCCATCAATATGTTTACAGGTCCTGACACAGCCAGTATTACTGTATTGGTGTTTACTGTCATCAATATGTTTACAGGTCTGACACAGCCAGTATTACTGTATATGGTGTATACTGTCCATCAATTGTTTACAGTCCTGACACAGCCAGTATTACTGTATATGGTGTTATACTGTCCATCAATATGTTTACAGGTCCTGACACAGCCAGTATTACTGTATATGGTGTCATACTGTCCATCAATTGTTTACAGGTCCTGACACAGCAGTATTACGTATATGGTGTATACTGTCCATCAATGTGTTACAGGTCCTGACACAGCCAGTATTACTGTATATGGTGTTATACTGTCCATCAATTGTTTACAGGTCTGACACAGCCAGTATTACTGTATATGGTGTTATACTGTCCATCAATATGTTTACAGGTCCTGACACAGCAGTATTACTGTATGGGTATACTGTCCATCAATTGTTTACAGGTCCTGACACAGCCAGTATTACTGTATATGGTGTTATGTCCTCAATATGTTTACAGGTCCTGACACAGCAGTATTACTGTAATGGTGTCATACTGTCCATCAATGTGTTTACAGGTCCTGACACAGCCAGTATTACTGTATTGGTGTTATACTGTCCATCAATATGTTTACAGGTCCTGACACAGCCAGTATTACTGTATATGGTGTTATACTGTCCATCAATATGTTTACAGGTCCTGACACAGCCAGTATTACTGTATATGGTGTTATACTGTCCATCAATATGTTTACAGGTCCTGACACAGCCAGTATTACTGTATATGGTGTTATACTGTCCATCAATATGTTTACAGGTCCTGACACAGCAGTATTACTGTATATGGTGTTATACTGTCCATCAATATGTTTACAGGTCCTGACACAGCCAGTATTACTGTATATGGTGTTATACTGTCCATCAATATGTTTACAGGTCCTGACACAGCCAGTATTACTGTATATGGTGTATACTGTCCATCAATATGTTTACAGTCCTGACACAGCCAGTATTACTGTATATGGTGTTATACTGTCCATCAATTGTTTACAGGTCCTGACACAGCCAGTATTACTGTATATGGTGTTATACTGTCCATCAATTGTTTACAGGTCCTGACACAGCCAGTATTACTGTATATGGTGTATACTGTCCATCAATGTGTTTACAGGTCCTGACACAGCCAGTATTACTGTATATGGTGTTATACTGTCCATCAATATGTTTACAGGTCCTGACACAGCCAGTATTACTGTATATGGTGTTATACTGTCCATCAATTGTTTACAGGTCCTGACACAGCCAGTATTACTGTATATGGTGTTATACTGTCCATCAATATGTTTACAGGTCCTGACACAGCCAGTATTACTGTATATGGTGTATACTGTCCATCAATATGTTTACAGGTCCTGACACAGCCAGTATTACTGTATATGGTGTTTACTGTCCATCAAATGTTTACAGGTCCTGACACAGCCAGTATTACTGTATGGTGTTATACTGTCCATCAATATGTTTACAGGTCCTGACACAGCCAGTATTACTGTAATGGTGTTATACTGTCCATCAATGTTTACAGGTCCTGACACAGCCAGTATTACTGTATATGGTGTTATACTGTCCATCAATATGTTTACAGGTCCTGACACAGCCAGTATTACTGTATATGGTGTTATACTGTCCATCAATATGTTTACAGGTCCTGACACAGCCAGTATTACTGTATATGGTGTTATACTGTCCATCAATATGTTTACAGGTCCTGACACAGCCAGTATTACTGTATATGGTGTTATACTGTCCATCAATATGTTTACAGGTCCTGACACAGCCAGTATTACTGTATTGGTGTCATACTGTCCATCAATATGTTTACAGGTCCTGACACAGCCAGTATTACTGTATATGGTGTATACTGTCCTCAATATGTTTACAGTTTCACTGACACAGCAGTATTACTGTATATGGTGTATACTGTCCATCAATGTGTTTACAGGTCCTGACACAGCCAGTATTACTGTATATGGTGTATACTGTCCATCAATATGTTTACAGGTCCTGACACAGCCAGTATTACTGTATATGGTGTTATACTGTCCATCAATGTGTTTACAGGTCCTGACACAGCCAGTATTACTGTATATATGGTGTTATACTGTCCATCAATATGTTTACAGGTCCTGACACAGCCAGTATTACTGTATATGGTGTTATACTGTCCATCAATATGTTTACAGGTCCTGACACAGCCAGTATTACTGTATATGGTGTTATACTGTCCATCAATATGTTTACAGGTCCTGACACAGCCAGTATTACTGTATATGGTGTCATACTGTCCATCAATATGTTTACAGGTCCTGACACAGCCAGTATTACTGTAGTATGGTGTCATACTGTCCATCATCAATGTGTTTTACAGGTCCTGACACAGCCAGTATTACTGTATATGGTGTCATACTGTCCATCAATATGTTTACAGGTCCTGACACAGCCAGTATTACTGTATATGGTGTTATACTGTCCATCAATATGTTTACAGGTCCTGACACAGCCAGTATTACTGTATATGGTGTTATACTGTCCATCAATATGTTTACAGGTCCTGACACAGCCAGTATTACTGTATATGGTGTTATACTGTCCATCAATATGTTTACAGGTCCTGACACAGCCAGTATTACTGTATATGGTGTTATACTGTCCATCAATATGTTTACAGGTCCTGACACAGCCAGTATTACTGTATGTGGTGTTATACTGTCCATCAATATGTTTACAGGTCCTGACACAGCCAGTATTACTGTATATGGTGTCATACTGTCCATCAATATGTTTACAGGTCCTGACACAGCCAGTATTACTGTATATGGTGTTATACTGTCCATCAATATGTTTACAGGTCCTGACACAGCCAGTATTACTGTATGTGGTGTCATACTGTCCATCAATATGTTTACAGGTCCTGACACAGCCAGTATTACTGTATATGGTGTCATACTGTCCATCAATATGTTTACAGACCCTGACACAGCCAGTATTACTGTATATGGTGTTATACTGTCCATCAATATGTTTACAGGTCCTGACACAGCCAGTATTACTGTATATGGTGTCATACTGTCCATCAATATGTTTACAGGTCCTGACACAGCCAGTATTACTGTAGATGGTGTTATACTGTCCATCAATATGTTTACAGGTCCTGACACAGCCAGTATTACTGTAGATGGTGTTATACTGTCCATCAATATGTTTACAGGTCCTGACACAGCCAGTATTACTGTATATGGTGTTATACTGTCCATCAATATGTTTACAGGTCCTGACACAGCCAGTATTACTGTATATGGTGTCATACTGTCCATCAATATGTTTACAGGCCCTGACACAGCCAGTATTACTGTATATGGTGTTATACTGTCCATCAATGTGTTTACAGGTCCTGACACAGCCAGTATTACTGTATATGGTGTCATACTGTCCATCAATATGTTTACAGGTCCTGACACAGCCAGTATTACTGTATGTGGTGTCATACTGTCCATCAATATGTTTACAGGCCCTGACACCCACAGCAGTGGCTCAGCAGACGCTAGGCAAGAAGGAGCAGGTGAACAAGGTGGTCTACACTGAGGAGGGCAATGGCAAGGTACAGGCTTTAAGTCTATGGAACATTTGGTTTGTTGTCCTTACTGGGTTACAGTCCACACATGTACTATGTGTATGCCAATGGGTTTTTATGTGTGTGTTTGGTGGTTTGGGTTTTTTATTGTTTTTATTAACTCTTGACTCCCACACCCTGTCCACCAACTGCAAAAACTTAATCCTTTTAATCCCTTACCCTATCTACTAGCTTCCTGCAGGAAGCTGGCGGATAGAGTGAGGGAATCAATGGGTTAAGTTTAACTTTGCTGATGTGATTGGCAATGCAGGATGATGGTGGGCAGGGTATGGAAGTCAAAGGGTTAATCAGACTGTAAATGTGAGTGGGGTTTTGTGTATGCTGCTGTTTTGATGTGGGTTTTTTTTTTGTGTGTGGTTTTTTTGTTGTTGTTGTTTTTGGGGGGGGGTGGGGGGGGGGGGGGGGGGGGCTGTTGAAATCAGTCTTGTTACTGTTGGCAGTCATATTCCATTTTCAGGGTGCTAGGTGTTTTCTTGTTTCAACAAACTTGTGAACACTGACATGGCTTACAGGACCTGTAACATGTGTTTTTGATGGTTTCTGTGTATGTACATGTGGAAGGGGTTCAGGTATTAGCAGGTGTACATTTGTGTTGACCCGAGAGATGGGAAATATCTCCATCCTTTGCCCACCAGGCATTATCTGAGCAAGTTTGAACCCAAGCTTTCCAACTGGAATGCCAGTGTGCTGACCATTTGGCTGTAGCGCCCTCCTCTTTTCATGCAGCAGTTTTCTCTGCAAGCAGTACTGTTATTCTTTCTTCTTTCTTTTTCAGTGTACTGTCTGTACTGAAGTCCAATGACTGGTTGTGTGGGATAATGTTTGATCCATCTGTTTGCAGGGCTTGTGTTGGTGTTTGTGTGTTTGTTGGGGGGAAGGCTATGTCTGTTTGTGTATGCATACATGCATGACTATTATATGCCTATGGCTGTGTGTGTGTGTGTGTGTGTGTGTGTACATATTGGTGTATACATGCGTGCCTGTGTTATGTGTGTTTGGCTTTGTGTGTGGGTTTGTATGTGTGTTGGTGTATACATACATGCTCACCTATGTTGTGTGTATTTGGCTGTGTGTGTGTGATGTATATGTGTGTTTGTGTTTGCATACATGCATGGCTGCGTGTTTGTGTGTGTTTATGTGGAAGCATGTTACTGGTTTTTCTGTTGTTTTATGCTTGTGCCACGTTAGGTTATTCCTCTATGATTGATTTGTTATTGACTCATTGTCTTCATGTAAGATTTTGTGTAAAGGGCAAAGCATTCAGGAGCTTGCCGCTTGGGACGTTGCGCTGTATAAATCGTCATTATTATGATGGGAATGTGGTGTAAGCAGTGTTGTGTGTGTTCCAGGTGGTGTTAACTGTGGAGACGAAGAGTTTTGACTGTCATGACCGCCATGCTGACCTCTTTGGTAACACTGTCAAATGGGTTAGTACTACCACGCCTTTGTCTTCACTCTCCTCTCTGGTCTGTAGGGTAGAGGTTTATTGATCTACACAGGCACAGTGCATGTTTTATTAAATCCTATCATGCCACTGTATGCATAAAGTGTACGGACAGTTAAACACTCGCATGAATGTACAGTCATAGGCTAACAAAGTGAACACCCTGCACAGGCACATGTAGACGGTCACACACAGTTATAGGCTAACAAAGTGAACACCCTGCACAGACACATGTAGACGGTCACACCACAGTCATAGGCTAACAAAGTGAACACCCTGCACAGACACATGTAGACGGTCACACACGTACAGTCATAGGCTAACAAAGTGAACACCCTGCACAGACACATGTAGACGGTCACACCACAGTTATAGGCTAACAAAATGAACACTCTGCACAGGCACATGTAGACGGTCACAACACATTATAGGCTAACAAAGTGAACACTCTGCACAGGCACATGTAGACGGTCACACACACAGTTATAGGCTAACAAAGTGAACACCCTGCACAGGCACATGTAGACGGTCACACACGCACAGTTATAGGCTAACAAATGAACACTCTGCACAGGCACATGTAGACGGTCACACGTACAGTCATAGGCTAACAAATGAACACCTGCACAGGCACATGTAGACGGTCACACGCACAGTCATAGGCTAACAAAGTGAACACCCTGCACAGGCACATGTAGACGGTCACACGCACAGTATAGGCTAACAAAGTGAACACCTGCACAGGCACATGTAGACGGTCACACGTACAGTCATAGGCTAACAAAGTGAACACCCTGCACAGGCACATGTAGACGGTCAACACGTCACAAGTCATAGGCTAACAACAGTTTAACACCTGCACAGGCACATGTAGACGGTCACACGACAGTCATAGGCTAACAAAGTGAACACCCTGCACAGGCACATGTAGACGGTCACACGTACAGTCATAGGCTAACAAAGTGAACACCCTGCACAGGCACAATGTAGACGGTCACACGACAGTCTATAGGCTAACAAATGAACACTCTGCACAGGCACATGTAGACGGTCACACACAGTCATAGGCTAACAAAGTGAACACCCTGCACAGGCACATGTAGACGGTCACACGCACAGTCATAGGCTAACAAGTGAACACCCTGCACAGGCACATGTAGACGGTCACACGTACAGTCATAGGCTAACAAAGTGAACACCCTGCACAGACACATGTAGACGGTCACACGTACAGTATAGGCTAACAACGTGAACACCCTGCACAGGCACATGTAGACGGTCACACGTACAGTCATAGGCTAACAACGTGAACACCCTGCACAGGCACATGTAGACGGTCACACGTACAGTCATAGGCTAACAACGTGAACACCCTGCACAGGCACATGTAGACGGTCACACGTACAGTCATAGGCTAACAACGTGAACACCCTGCACAGGCACATGTAGACGGTCACACGCACAGTCATAGGCTAACAAAGTGAACACCCTGCACAGGCACATGTAGACGGTCACACGTACAGTCATAGGCTAACAACGTGAACACCCTGCACAGGCACATGTAGACGGTCACACACAGTCATAGCTAACAAAGTGAACACCCTGCACAGGCACATGTAGACGGTCACACGCACAGTCATAGGCTAACAACGTGAACACCCTGCACAGGCACATGTAGACGGTCACACGACAGTCATAGGCTAACAACGTGAACACCCTGCACAGGCACATGTAGACGGTCACACACAGTCATAGGCTAACAAAGTGAACACCCTGCACAGGCACATGTAGAAGGTCCATCAACGTACACAGTCATAGGCTAACAAGTGAACACCCTGCACAGGCACATGTAGACGGTCACACGACAGTCATAGGCTAACAAAGTGAACACCCTGCACAGACACATGTAGACGGTCACACCACAGTCATAGCTAACAAAGTGAACACCCTGCACAGGCACATGTAGACGGTCACACGCACAGTCATAGGCTAACAACGTGAACACCCTGCACAGGCACATGTAGACGGTCACACGCACAGTCATAGGCTAACAAAGTGAACACCCTGCACAGGCACATGTAGACGGTCACACGCACAGTCATAGGCTAACAACGTGAACACCCTGCACAGGCACATGTAGACGGTCACACGCACAGTCATAGGCTAACAAAGTGAACACCCTGCACAGGCACATGTAGACGGTCACACGCACAGTCATAGCTAACAAAGTGAACACCCTGCACAGGTACATGTAGACGGTCACACGTACAGTCATAGGCTAACAAAGTGAACACCCTGCACAGACACATGTAGACGGTCACACGCACAGTCATAGGCTAACAAAGTGAACACCCTGCACAGACACATGTAGACGGTCACACGCACAGTCATAGGCTAACAAAGTGAACACCCTGCACAGACACATGTAGACGGTCACACGCACAGTCATAGGCTAACAAAGTGAACACCCTGCACAGACACATGTAGACGGTCCACGCACAGTCATAGGCTAACAAAGTGAACACCCTGCACAGACACATGTAGACGGTCACACGCACAGTCATAGGCTAACAAAGTGAACACCCTGCACAGACACATGTAGACGGTCACACGCACAGTCATAGGCTAACAAAGTGAACACCCTGCACAGGCACATGTAGACGGTCACACGCACAGTCATAGGCTAACAAAGTGAACACCCTGCACAGACACATGTAGACGGTCACACGCACAGTCATAGCTAACAAAGTGAACACCCTGCACAGGTACATGTAGACGGTCACACGCACAGTCATAGGCTAACAAAGTGAACACCCTGCACAGACACATGTAGACGGTCACACGCACAGTCATAGGCTAACAAAGTGAACACCCTGCACAGGCACATGTAGACGGTCACACGCACAGTCATAGCTAACAAAGTGAACACCCTGCACAGGCACATGTAGACGGTCACACGCACAGTCATAGGCTAACAACGTGAACACCCTGCACAGACACATGTAGACGGTCACACGCACAGTCATAGCTAACAAACGTGAACACCCTGCACAGGCACATGTAGACGGTCACACGCACAGTCATAGGCTAACAACGTGAACACCCTGCACAGGCACATGTAGACGGTCACACGCACAGTCATAGGCTAACAACGTGAACACCCTGCACAGGCACATGTAGACGGTCACACGCACAGTCATAGGCTAACAACGTGAACACCCTGCACAGGCACATGTAGACGGTCACACGCACAGTCATAGGCTAACAAAGTGAACACCCTGCACAGGCACATGTAGACGGTCACACGTACAGTCATAGGCTAACAAAGTGAACACCCTGCACAGGCACATGTAGACGGTCACACGCACAGTCATAGCTAACAAAGTGAACACCCTGCACAGGCACATGTAGACGGTCACACGCACAGTCATAGGCTAACAAAGTGAACACCCTGCACAGGCACATGTAGACGGTCACACGTACAGTCATAGGCTAACAAAGTGAACACCCTGCACAGGCACATGTAGACGGTCACACGCACAGTCATAGGCTAACAAAGTGAACACCCTGCACAGACACATGTAGACGGTCACACGCACAGTCATAGCTAACAAAGTGAACACCCTGCACAGGCACATGTAGACGGTCACACGCACAGTCATAGGCTAACAACGTGAACACCCTGCACAGGCACATGTAGACGGTCACACGCACAGTCATAGCTAACAAAGTGAACACCCTGCACAGGTACATGTAGACGGTCACACGTACAGTCATAGGCTAACAAAGTGAACACCCTGCACAGGCACATGTAGACGGTCACACGCACAGTCATAGCTAACAAAGTGAACACCCTGCACAGACACATGTAGACGGTCACACGTACAGTCATAGGCTAACAAAGTGAACACCCTGCACAGACACATGTAGACGGTCACACGCACAGTCATAGGCTAACAAAGTGAACACCCTGCACAGACACATGTAGACGGTCACACGCACAGTCATAGGCTAACAACGTGAACACCCTGCACAGGCACATGTAGACGGTCACACGCACAGTCATAGGCTAACAACGTGAACACCCTGCACAGGCACATGTAGACGGTCACACGCACAGTCATAGGCTAACAACGTGAACACCCTGCACAGGCACATGTAGACGGTCACACGCACAGTCATAGGATTACAAAGTGAATTATGCACACACATAGGTCTAGTCACAGTCATAGAATGATGAAGGTCAAGTGAAATTCACACACACACACACACACACACACACACACACACACACACACACACACACACACACACACACACACACACACACACACACACACACACACGTAAGTCTAGGCACAGTCATAGAATGATGAAGGTCAAGTGAAATTCACACAACACACACATAAGTCTAGTCACAGTTGTAGAATGATGATGAAGATCAAGTGAAATTCACACACACACACACACACACACACACACACACACACACACACACACACACACACACACACACACACACACACACACACAAGTCTAGTCACAGTTGTAGAATGATGATGAAGGTCAAGTGAAATTCACACTCACACACACACACACATAAGTCTAGTCACAGTTGTAGAATGATGATGAAGGTCAAGTGAAAATCACACTCACACACCACACACGTAAGTCTAGTCACAGTCATAGAATGATAAAGGTCAAGTGAAATTCACACACACACACACACACACACACACACACACACACACACACACACACACATAAGTGTAGTCACAGTTGTAGCATGATGATGAAGGTCAAGTGAAATTCACACACACACACATACACACACACACACACACACACACACACACACACACACACACACACACACACACACACACACACACACACACACACACACACACACACACACACACACACACGTAAGTCTAGTCACAGTTGTAGAATGATGAAGGTCAAGTGAAATTCACACACACACACACACACACCACACACACACCACACACACACACACACACACACACACACACACACACGTAAGTCTAGTCACAGTTGTAGAATGATGATGAAGGTCTAGTGAAATTCACACACACACACACACACACACACACGTAAGTCTAGTCACAGTCATAGAATGATGAAGGTCAAGTGAAATTCACACACACACACACACACACACACACACACACACACACACACACACACACACACACACACACACACACACACATTCACATTCACAAACACACATATATGTGTACACACACACTCAAACACACACACACACACATACACAAGGAAGACTCGATGAATCGAACTTTACCTTTTATTGGTATATTAACACATTGACCAACACAGTATATCCTGTTACCAAACTAAATACATATCATATAAAGAGAATAGAATGAAACCACCTGAAAATGCCGTTCACTGGACAGCAGAAGGAAGACAGGAGAGGAGGACCCAGGTTGCTAAGGTGACACTCTTTGTCATCCTTTAGCATTGTGAGCTGTAATGCACGGGGAAAGGACACATTTGTGGTACTGTCTTAGTTTGGGGTAGATACTGTGTTGGGGGGACCTGTATATGTTGTTTGTTTGTCCACATAGTCAGCATTCTGAAGGTGTTTCAGGTCTTGCTGAGATGGTTCTGGATGTCACTGTCTGCTCCTCTGTCATATCTAGTGTTATAAAGGTCATTTATCTAGTGTTATAAAGTTTATCTATTGTTATAAAGTTTATTTAGAGTATATATTCAAAAGGGACTTGTTGCACTTGGCCAGTTTCACATGCACTTCACCCAAATGTGGCAGCAAATATCTGGCATACTCCTTGATTCTGTGCAAAATCCTATGCACTGGCAAGGTGTGGAAATATAGAAAGTGGTGATGGGGAGAGAGGGGGCTGAAAACAACAACAACAACAACAACAAACAAAATGTGGATTACTTGTGTCATGAGGTATGGTGCTCTGACAACCAGTTTACTGGGCTACTGCACAAACAAGGTCTTGGGAGGCTGGAGGAGGAGGGGGGGGGGGGAGAAGGGACCTATCAAACACTAAGCTGACACCACCAGAATGATCGAAGCATAAAGAGGGGCAGTGAACAGGCCAGTGTTTAGTGTTATGGGCTGGGATTGAACAGTACACATCAGATGTCAAATCCATGGCTGTATCAAAAGAGCCGACTAGTCCACATAAGATATTGAGGGTTCTAACCAGAATGGTGTATACATTTTCTGTATTCCTTTTGAGGTACATTACTGTGGTAGCTAACTCTCCATTGATATTGTTTTGTATTCATATTGTGGTTGTGCTGCATCAAAAAAGAAGTCATTGTTGTGTTTCAGCTTCAGCAGTATGACAGAGAGGTGAAGGAGTTCCAGGATCGTCTGTGTGAATATGAAGTCAGCTTTCCTCCCAGGTACTTACTGTTCTGCTGTCACTTCACTGATCACAGCTTTACTGAACATGGGAGAAAAGAATTATTTTATTTCTTTTAGAATCTGAGGAAGTATATTTCATTTCGATTTTTTTTTTTATCATTGTTAATATTTAAAAGACCGTCAAGTGCACACAAGCAGTATTATGATGATAGTTTTTGCCTGCAGTAAGGGATTTTATGTTCATAGTGTGTTATAGCTTGTTGGTTGGATTCTAAATGAGAGAGAACGCCCACCCCTAGAATGTGTATCAGTCGTCTGATGTTAACTTGAATGAAAGATTCTCCATCAGAATGTGCATTACTTGTCTGTGGTTAGTAAACTTGTAAATGGAAGGTACTCCCATAGAATGTGTCAGTGGTCTTATGAGTAGATTCTAAATAAAAGAAACACATTTAGAATATGAGTCAGTGGTCTTATGAGTAGATTCTAAATAGATCACACTTAGAAGGTAAGTCAGTGGTCTTATGAGTAGATTCTAAATAGAAGAAACACACTTAGAATATGAGCCGGGTGTCTTATGAGTAGATTCCAAATAGAAGGTACATAGAATATGAGTCGGGTGTCTTATTCCAAATAGAAGGTACATAGAATACGAGTCGGATGTCTTATGAGTAGATTCCAAATAGAAGATACACAGAATTTGAGTTGGGCGTCTTATGAGTAGATTCTAAATAGAAGATACACAGAGTACGAGTCGGGTGTCTTATGAGTAGATTCTAAATAGAAGATAGAGTATTAATCAGGTGTCTTATGAGTAGATTCTAAATAGAAGATACACAGAGTATTAATCGGGTGTCTTATGAGTAGATTCTAAATAGAAGATACACAGAGTTTGAGTTGGGTGTCTTAGAATGTAAATAGAAGATACACACTTTGAATGTGACTCAGTCTTAAAAGTAGATTCTAAATGAAAGACACTCCTGTAGAATTTGTGCCAGTTGTCTTATGATCGATGACCTCCCCGTCCTTGAGGTCTTGCAGGAAGCTGACAGTTTGCATGTGGCTGGTTCTCCAGCTGTTTGTGTGTGGGCAGTCTTTAATGACTGTAGTGTGTAACAAATATCAAAGCTTAAGGAATAGTTGTCACGTTTTATGAATGTTTGTTGAGTAATTGTCATGATAGTTTGCAACATGTAACAAATGTCATTAAGGAATATTTGTCATGTTTAATGAATACTTATTGAAGAACTGTCATGATAGTTTGCAACATGTAACAAATGTCATTAAGGAATATTTGTCATGTTTAATGAATACTTATTGAAGAACTGTCATGATAGTTTGCAACATGTAACAAATGTCATTAAGGAATATTTGTCATGTTTAATGAATACTTATTGAAGAACTGTCATGATAGTTTGCAACATGTAACAAATGTCATTAAGGAATATATGTCATGTTTAATGAATACTTATTGAAGAACTGTCATGATAGTTTGCAACATGTAACAAATGTCATTAAGGAATATTTGTCATGTTTAATGAATACTTATTGAAGAACTGTCATGATAGTTTGCAACATGTAACAAATGTCATTAAGGAATATATGTCATGTTTAATGAATACTTATTGAAGAACTGTCATGATAGTTTGCAACATGTAACAAATGTCATTAAGGAATATATGTCTGTTAATGAATACTATTGAAGAACTGTCATGATAGTTGCAACATGTAACAAATGTCATTAAGGAATATTTGTCATGTTTAATGAATTCTTATTGAAGAACTGTCATGATAGTTTGCAACATGTAACAAATGTCATTAAGGAATATATGTCATGTTTAATGAATACTTATTGAAGAACTGTCATGATAGTTTGCAACATGTAACAAATGTCATTAAGGAATATTTGTCATGTTTAATGAATACTTATTGAAGAACTGTCATGATAGTTTGCAACATGTAACAAATGTCATTAAGGAATATTTGTCATGTTTAATGAATACTTATTGAAGAACTGTCATGATAGTTTGCAACATGTAACAAATGTCATTAAGGAATATATGTCATGTTTAATGAATACTTATTGAAGAACTGTCATGATAGTTTGCAACATGTAACAAATGTCATTAAGGAATATTTGTCATGTTTAATGAATACTTATTGAAGAACTGTCATGATAGTTTGCAACATGTAACAAATGTCATTAAGGAATATTTGTCATGTTTAATGAATACTTATTGAAGAACTGTCATGATAGTTTGCAACATGTAACAAATGTCATGACGCGTAAGAAATATTTGCCATGTTTAACTCACTCCCCATGGGGCGATTTTTCCTAAGCTTTCTTCTGTATACTGGCCATTTGTATTGGTTAGTAAAAAAATTCATTTAAAAAAAAAGTACTCGACACAAATATATAAAAATTTAAGGGTTTATTGTTAACATGTTGGTTCACTATAGTGCAAAGTTTCAAGTGTTTCTTGTGAAAAATGTCTGATTTAGATGGGGGGTATAAATGACCCTTTTTCTGGTATAAAAATCATGCAGACCGCAGGAATGTCACTCCACATAATGATGAATAGGCTGGTCCAGAGAATGTTTTTGTTCACACACATACAACACAAACCATGAAAAAACATGTACTTACACAGTTTTCACATCACTGACAAGTAAACAGGCCAAGGAGTACACATTATGTACTTACGTAAGTTGCCCCCACACAGAAAAAATATCCAAAGAAACCTAACACAACAGTTATTCAGTCTGTCAGTAGTCTGCATAGTTTTTGATTGTGTGGTACACCTGGAAACAGGAAATTTCCTTCCCCCAGGCTTTCTTGTCCACACAGAGTGCTTTCCCACACTTGTCGCAACAGTTTGGTGTCTGGCGTCGCCTCGCAACATCAGGTTGGCGTGCAGCCCGCGCTGTACACACGAAACAATCCCTGAACTTGGTTCTGCCAGTTTGGTACAGACCAATCCGACTGGGGTAATGTCCACCAGCCAGGCGGGTCTCAGGTGTAGGCATGGGAGGAGCAGGAGCATGTCGGGGTAGAACAGGAGGCGCAGGCAGGACCAGCAACAGGCACAGCAGCAGGACCAGGGACAGGTGCAGCATGACCGCAAAAGGCACAGCAGCAGGACCAGGGACAGGCGCAGCATGACCAGCAACAGGCACAGCAGCAGGACCAGGGACAGGCGCAGCATGACCAGCATCAGGCACAGCAGCAGGACCAGGGACAGGCGCAGCATGACCAGCATCAGGCACAGCAGCAGGACCAGGGACAGGTGCAGCAGGACCAGGGACAGGTGCAGCATGACCGGCAACAGGCACAGCAGCAGGACCAGGGATAGGAGCAGCAGCAGGAGTGCTGTGATATCTCTCTGCAAGAACATTGCCCACAGCCACCACAAAACTTCTTTAGTGAAAACTTGCGCTGCCCCTCGATGTTGTGAAATTTGTTGTGTAGAATATACGCCTGAATGAGGGACAGCGTAAACAAATGGAAGAAAAGTTTCTTCCACCATTTGATGGTTTTCCTGTTGAGAGGCATGTATGCCATCAGTTGGTCACTTTTATCCACACCTGCCATATTTTGGATATAGTCCTGGACTGCCACAGGCTTGTTTTTTCTCCCGCTGCGTGATACCACCTCTTTCATCTCCCTTGGGTCCATCTTTGTGGTGATCAGGTGGACTGGTTTCTTGCCAATCCACTTGAGGACACTGACTCCACCTACAACAGAAAGCAACATGTAAGCTGTCAGGTATTTATTGATACATGAAATGACACCACACACATTGGTCCTCATCACAGCAGCTTTCAGCTAGATAATCTTGAAAATTCTGAAAATGCAAAGAAAATATTAGCAGTATCATGGTCTGTGAAGCACACTGACAGACTGAAAATGCTAAAACAGAGGAAAATATTAGCTGTATCATGGTCTGTGAAGCACATTGACAGACTGAAAATGCTAAAACAGAGGAAAATATTAGCTGTATCATGGTCTGTGAAGCACATTGACAGACTGAAAATGCTAAAACAGAGGAAAATATTAGCAGTATCATGGTCTGTGAAGCACATTGACAGACTGAAAATGCTAAAACAGAGGAAAATATTAGCAGTATCATGGTCTGTGAAGCACACTGACAGACTGAAAATGCTAAAACAGAGGAAAATATTAGCATATCATGGTCTGTGAAGCACACTGACAGACTGAAAATGCTAAAACAGAGGAAAATATTAGCAGTATCATGGTCTGTGAAGCACACTGACAGACTGAAAATGCTAAAACAGAGGAAAATATTAGCTGTATCATGGTCTGTGAAGCACATTGACAGACTGAAAATGCTAAAACAGACAATACATAAACCTCAACTGAACATCAATTCAGCTGGGTCTACTACCACTATAATGCTCAGCGTCAGAATATTTCAAATGTTCACACAGCTGATTACACACAGAAACATACCAATGTGAGGGATAGACACCTATTTTTTTTTTATTATAAGTTGAGTTGTATATGTATTCAGTTATACAAAAAAAAAACCAACAACAAAATTGAGAATTTAGTTGTTGGCATCTTCAGTTGCAGTACTGAAAAGAAAATGTAATAAATATAATGTAATATAATATAATGTAATAAACATAATATGTAATAGAAATAAACTGAACTCATCAATAAAAAATATAATATGTAATAAAAAATAAAATGGACTAATCAATAAAAAGAGCACAATAAAATTATATAAACATACCTTGTCGGAATGCTTGAACTGTGCCGCGCTCCACAGGTGCTTGTAGTTCATGTTTCGGCAGGCCGATGCGGTTGGCACGTACTGTACCCACACAGTGCGTGTCCTTGTCAACCGGTTTTTCTGCAAGCTCAGGGCAGCAGTAGTAATTGTCAACATACATACTGCGCCCTTCGTTCAGCAAAGGTTCTGCCAGCCTCATGACGCAGACCGAAGATCTCAAAGTCATATACATAGGCTGAACTCGACTCGCACAGTTCATACAATTTCATGCCCCAGCGAACAGGCTTGTCCCTCATATATACACGAAAGCCTACCTTGCCCCTCCAAGGACACATAGCCTCATCTATGCATATATTCTCCCCAGGCACATAAAGTTCCCTGAACTTGCGGCGGAGATGGCTGTAGACTGGCTGGATCTTCTGCAGTGGGTTGTGGCCTGGTCTGCCCCTAGGGATAAATTCTGCATTGTTGCTAACATGCAGCATGGCCAAGATGAGCTGGAACTTGTCCCGGCTCATTATAGCTGGTGCAAATGAACTTTGCAGAATAGGATTATTAGACCAACAGTCTGAAACTTCAGGCTTATGCAACAGTCCCATGTGCACCAAGATAGCAAAAAAAACCAATCAGATCTTTCTCTGTGATGTTTTTCCACTGATGAAAAATACTCCTAGGTGATAACACACCTCTGGTCTCAAGATTTTCTTGGGCATAGCGATTGGTCTCTCTCACGATATGACTGAGAAACTCCGCATCAAAAATCTGGTAGAAGAAATCGAGAGGGGCGTGGCTTGCCATGTTTTGTAAATGAAGTCCCTCTGTGTTTTGGCCAGAGTAGTGAGGAACACATGGAAACATGAAAAAATCTTGGTGCCATTCCTTCCTCAACAATTCCAGTATCTCCTCTCCAGTCACTTGTCTGTCACCAACCCGTACAGCTTCGTCACTTGAGCTATTACTAGCGGCACCACCCCCCTCCTCCTCTTCTTCTGCACCGGCCTCAAAACTGCTGTCAGACTCACCAGTCTCAGACTCTTCGGCGATAAAATCACTCTCACTGTCTTCCTCACCTTCTTCTACATCTGAACCAGCAGTTTGCAACATTTCAATCACTTCTCGCGCTGTGAAACGTCGATGTCTTCGCTGTCTCTCCTCACACGTTGAACTAGTAGACGCCATTGTTGTTATGCAAAACGACACAGAGCCAGTGGGTACGAAATCAAACTTCGCTTCGCCGTTCTACAGCAGACAAACTGAAACTAGCTTAGGAACTGGCAGACGATTAGTTAAACTTGAGAGCCAGCACCTCTATTTTCGTACAGAAATTGACGTCATTGAGCTAAAAAAAATCCGAAGGTCAAAAACTGCAATTGCAGTGGTTCGTGTGGAAGTGGTATAAAGCTTATGAATATTGGCCATGTTTAATGAATATGTTATCATGTTTATTGAAAAATTGTCATGTCTGATAGTTTGTAACATGTAACAAATATCATAAAGCTTATGATGGAATATTTGTCATGTGAAGTTTCATGTGGTGGCTGCCATCAAACTCCATGATGGTGACAGATAAACAAATATCATAAAGCTGTAGGATGAAACATACAAGTTAATGTATAAGTATCATGTGTGATGAATGTTTATCATGTTTAAGGCAGAATGATGATTTGTGATGACTGTGATGCCTGTGTGTCCCACAGCTACCCGTTCACAGAGGACGTGAGTGACGGTCTGTCATACATGAAGACACGTGTGCCCTCTTGGTGTGACCGCATTCTTCTGTCCCACAGCACCAAAGACGTCATTTCATCTGTACGTGTAGAGACACATATGTACACACCATGTACAGACATATGTACACACACCATGTACAGACACATGTACACACACCATGTACAGACACATGTACACACCATGTACAGACACATGTACACACCATGTACAGACATGTACACACCATGTACAGACATATGTACACACACCATGTACAGACACATATGTACACACACCATGTACAGACACATATGTACACACACCATGTACAGACACATATGTACACACACCATGTACAGACACATATGTACACACACCATGTACAGACATATGTACACACACCATGTACAGACACATATGTACACACACCATGTACAGACACATATGTACACACACCATGTACAGACACATATGTACACACACCATGTAGACACATGTATACACCATGTACAGACACATGTACACACCATGTACAGACACATATGTACACACCATTACAGACATGTACACACCATGTACAGACACATGTACACACACATGTACACACACCATGTAAGACACTATGTACACACCATGTACAGACACATGTAACAAACACACCATGTACAGACACATGTACACACACCATGTACAGACATGTAACATGTACACATGTACACACACCATGTACAGACACATGTACACACCATTACAGACATGTACACACACCATGTACAGACACATGTACACACACCATGTACAGACACATGTACACACACCATGTACAGACACATGTAACACACCATGTACAGACACATGTACACACACCATGTACAGACATTGTACACACACCATGTACAGACACATGTACACACACCATGTACAGACATGTACACACACATAGTTACACACCATGTACAGACACATGTACACACACCATGTACAGACACATATGTACACACACCATGTACAGACATGTACACACACCATGTACAGACACATATGTACACACACCATGTACAGACACAGTACACACCATGTACAGACACATATGTACACACACCATGTACAGACACATGTACACACCATGTACAGACACATGTACACACCATGTACAGACACATATGTACACACACCATGTACAGACACATATGTACACACCATGTACAGACACATATGTACACACACCATGTACAGACACATATGTACACACCATGTACAGACACATTGTACACACCATGTACAGACACATGTACACCCATGTACAGCACTATGTAACATGAGACACATGTACACACACCATGTACAGACATATGTAAAACACACCATGTACAGACACATGTACAACACATGTAACACACCAGACACACATGTACACACACCATGTACAGACATATGTACACACACATGTACACACCATGTACAGACACATATGTACACACACCATGTACAGACACATATGTACACACACCATGTACAGACACATTGTACACACACACCATGTACACACATATGTACAGACACATGTACACACACCATGTACAGACACATATGTACACACACCATGTACAGACACATGTACACCACCATGTACAGACATATGTACACACCATGTACAGACACATGTACACACCATGTACAGACACATGTACACACATGTACAGACACATGTACACAACCATGTACAGACACATTGTACACACCATGTACAGACACATATGTACACACCATGTACAGACACATGTACACACACCATGTACAGACACATATGTACACAACACACCATGTAACATATGTACACACCATGTACGAACATATGTACACACCATGTACAATTGTACACACATTAGAACATATGTACACACACCATGTACAGACACATTACATGTACACACACATTGTAACAGAGACACATATGTACACACCATGTAAGAACATATGTACACACACCATGTAGAGACATATGTACACACACTAGTCGATGTTGACTTTATCACTTCATGTTTAACTTGATGGCTTTATATATTGACTAAGATTTTCCCGTTCATCTTTGGCGCTTCTCTTCAGGTCCTTTAAGGTGAAGTGCTCATACGCATACTGTGTGATGCGCCCGTCAGCATTAAACACCTTATTGAAGGCTTAGGCTTGCATGATGTGAGACATAAGCAGCTGTATAGCAAACTTCTAAAGGAACCTCTTCAGCTCTGATGTTCCTCAAGAGTAATGTTCTTGTTTTGTTACAAGAGATCAGTAGATTACTTCATCAGGTATGTTCATATGTACAGGAAGGTTTTGTGATTGGTTTCTGATAGTTGTCTTTTTAATGAAACCACTAGGAGCCAGTCAGGACCTGAAAAATCCCTCTACAATTTCTTTGTTTTTGCTGGGGAGAGGGGAGGGGGGGACTTTGCTACTTTCACTGGTCGTGTGTTGGAACTTTTTTTACATGTTGTTGCGTGTGTGTGTGTGTGTGTGTGTGTGTGTGTGTGTGTGTGTGTGTGTGTGTGTATGTGTGTGTGTGTGCGCGCGCGCACGCGTGTGTGTGTGTGTGTGATATTGGAACTTATTTACATGTTTTCTGTGTGCTGTGTGTGTGTGTAATGTTGGAACTTATTTACATGTTTTCTGTGTGCGTGTGTGTGTGTGTAATGTTGGAACTTACTTACATGTTCTCTGTGTGTGTGTGCGCATGTGTGTATGTGTGTGTAATATTGGAACTTACATGATAAAAGTATGTTTGTATGTTATGGTGTGCAGGATTCACCACATAAACCTGAGTACTACATCATCGGCAAAGACATCTGCATGGGGGACCACAAGGTACAGAGTTGGTGTGTGTGTGTGTGTGTGTGTGTGTGTGTGTGTGTGTGTGTGTGTGTGTGTGTGTGAGGGGAGTGGGTCACTCTGTAAGGTCAAGGCTCCATTCATCAAAGTGTTTTTGTCTTTTGACTTGCCTCAAGATTATATGGAGCAGAATTCCATAGCCATGGCATTTTGAGTTTTAGGATTGCATAGTTATGGCATTTTCAGGGGTTTTGTTTGTTTGTTTGTTTGTTATCTTTACAACATGATCCTATTTTACTGTCAGCAAATTCCATGTTTTGTTGTTAATTTGTACCTTATTTTGCACTCCTCCATTTCCCTCCCAGCACTGCCCTAGTGTACAGTGATGTCTCATGTCCTGGGATAAACTTGTCAAAGACATATCTAGCACACACAGAATGATGTGGAAATGCAAGATGTCTGCCAAATGTCGATTACGACATTCTGGACTCAGAGACATGGAATGGTGCAAGTGCAGACGCTTGACCAGCTGATTAGTAGTATGGGTGTCATGGAGGAAGCTGGAGGATAGGGTGAGGGAGTCAAAGAGTTCAGTTTTTGCTTTGCTAGCATTGTTGGCGATGCAGGATGAGAGGTGAACGGAGGTGGGAGTCAAAGGGTTAAAGTGGCTGAAGAGCTGCACAAGGAAAGTTAGTCCCTATGGCAGTGATAGTGTTTGTGTGGGCACAGGGCTTGTCAGCACACAGGGTTTATGTGCAGGCTTCTGGCTTATGCCCTGATCATTGTGGATCTTCTGCACCATGTGCTATCCCCCCCCATGTGGTGTCAGTGCTGGTGGAGTTTGTTCCAAGTGCGGAAACACTGTCTGGAGAAACTGAAACAATGAAGTCTGAGGTTGTCTTCTTTGCCACAAGTCTGAACAAAGAATGAGAGACGGAGTGTTTGTGGGTGTGTATGGAGAGAGAGAGAGAGTGGGGGGACTGAATGTGTGTGGAATGAGAGACGGAGTGTTTGTGGGTGTGTGGTGTGTGTATGGAGAGAGAGAGAGAGAGTGGGGGACTGAATGTGTGTGGAATGAGAGACGGAGTGTTTGTGGGTGTGTGTGTGTGTATGAGAGAGAGAGAGAGAGAGTGGGGGGGACTGAATGTGTGTGTAATGAGAGACGGAGTGTTTGTGGGTGTGTGTGTGTGTATGAGAGAGAGAGAGAGAGTGGGGGACTGAATGTGTGTGGAATGAGAGACAGAGTGTTTGTGGGTGTGTGTGTGTGTATGAGAGAGAGAGAGAGAGAGGGGGGACTGAATGTGTGTGGAATGAGAGACGGAGTGTTTGTGGGTGTGTGTGTGTGTATGAGAGAGAGAGAGAGAGGGGGGGACTGAATGTGTGTGGAATGAGAGACGAGTGTTTGTGGGTGTGTGTGTGTGTGTATGAGAGAGAGAGAGAGAGTGGGGGGACTGAATGTGTGTGGAATGAGAGACAGAGTGTTTGTGGGTGTGTGTGTGTGTGTATGAGAGAGAGAGAGAGAGTGGGGGACTGAATGTGTGTGGAATGAGAGGCGGAGTGTTTGTGGGTGTGTGTGTGTGTATGAGAGAGAGAGAGAGAGAGTGGGGGACTGAATGTGTGTGGAATGAGAGACGGAGTGTGTTGTGGGTGTGTGTATGAGAGAGAGAGAGAGAGAGAGTGGGGGACTGAATGTGTGTGGAATGAGAGACGGAGTGTTTGTGGGTGTGTGTGTGTGTATGAGAGGAGAGAGAGAGAGTGGGGGACTGAATGTGTGTGGAATGAGAGACAGAGTGTTTGTGGGGTGTGTGTGTGTATGAGAGAGAGAGAGAGAGAGTGGGAGACTGAATGTGTGTGGAATGAGAGACAGAGTGTTTGTGGGTGTGTGTGTGTGTATGAGAGAGAGAGAGAGTGGGGGACTGAATGTGTGTGGAATGAGAGACAGAGTGTTTGTGGGTGTGTGTGGTGTGTATGAGAGAGAGAGAGAGAGTGGGGGACTGAATGTGTGTGGAATGAGAGACGGAGTGTTTGTGGGTGTGTGTGTGTGTATGAGAGAGAGAGAGAGAGAAGTGGGGGACTGAATGTGTGTGGAATGAGAGACGGAGTGTGTGTTGTGTGGTGTATGAGAGAGAGAGGTGGGGGACTGAATGTGTGTGGAATGAGAGACGGAGTGTTTTGTGGGTGTGTGTGTGTGTATGAGAGAGAGAGAGAGAGAGGGGGGACTGAATGTGTGTGGAATGAGAGACGGAGTGTTTGTGGGTGTGTGTGTGTGTATGGAGAGAGAGAGAGAGAGAGGGGGGGACTGAATGTGTGTGGAATGAGAGACGGAGTGTTTGTGGGTGTGTGTGTGTGTATGAGAGAGAGAGAGTGGGGGACTGAATGTGTGTGGAATGAGAGACGGAGTGTTTGTGGGGGGGGGGGGGGGGGGTGGATGTGTCTTTGTATGAGAGAGAGAGAGGGACTGAATGTGTGTGGATGTGTCTTTGTATGAGTGTACTTGTTCATGTGTTTGAGTGTGTGTGCGTGTGTGTGTGTACGGGTATATGTGTGTGTTTGTGCTTGTCAGTGTGTTTGTGAATGTGTGTGTGAAAGCGAGTGAGAGAGTGTGAGGGACTGAATGAGTATGGCTATGTATATGAGTGCAGGAGTGTAAGTGTGATGTGTGAAAGTGAGTGAGAGAGTGTGAGAGACAATGAGTATGGCTATGTATATGAGTGCAGGAGTGTTAAGTGTGATGTGTGAAAGTGAATGAGAGTGAGGGACTGAATGAGTATGGCTATGTATATGAGTGCAGGAGTGTAAGTGTGATGTGTGAAAGTGAATGAGAGAGTGTGAGGGACTGAATGACTATGGCTATGTATATGAGTGCAGGAGTGTAAGTGTGATGTGTGAAAGTGAATGAGAGAGTGTGAGGGACTGAATGACTATGGCTATGTATATGAGTGCAGGAGTGTAAGTGTGATGTGTGAAAGTGAATGAGAGAGAGTGAGGGACTGAATGACTGTGGCTATGTATATGAGTGCAGGAGTGTAAGTGTGATGTGTGAAAGTGAATGAGAGAGTGTGAGGGACTGAATGACTATGGCTATGTATATGAGTGCAGGAGTGTAAGTGTGATGTGTGAAAGTGAATGAGAGAGTGTGAGGGACTGAATGACTATGGCTATGTATATGAGTGCAGGAGTGTAAGTGCGATTGTGTGTATGTCTTCGTGTGTGTCTGTGTGCGTGCACGCGTGCATGTGTGCATTATTGAGTAGTTCCCTTTTACTTTGAATCGCTGTGGATTTGTGTTATTTCTTTTTGTCATTTTCCCCATTTTCAAAATTACACTTCATGGACAATGTCTACATCTATATGTATATATCAGTCCTTTTGTAAACTGTTCAGCCATATGATTTATGAGAATTTTCTTTAAACTACTAAAACCTCTAATGGTAAGGATGTATATGTATATTATATGATTGTATCTTTCTCTCATGATATTCTTTTTGGTTCATGTTATGTAATAGTTGACCGCAGATTTCATGGCAAGACATTGTTTCTAATGTTGAGATATTGTTATCTGAATAATTATGTACTTTCTATGATGAAGAAACAGAGGTGGGTGTTATGAGAGTGGTGTGTGCCTGTGTATCTTCATAGTACTTATCATGAGGAGATGTGTGCGTGTCTTCATATTATCTGAAGGTGGTTTGTGTATTTGATTGAGGTGGTGTACACATATGTGTATTTGATTGAGGTGGTGTGCACATGTGTATTTGTTTGAGGTGGTGTACACATGTGTATTTGATTGAGGTGGTGTACACATATGTATTTGATTGAGGTGTGCACATGTGTATTTGATTGAGGTGGTGTGCACATATGTGTATTTGATTGAGGTGGTGTGCACATGTGTATTTGAGGTGGTGTGCACATGTGTATTTGATTGACGTGGTGTGCACATGTGTATTTGATTGAGGTGGTGTACACATGTGTATTTTATTGAGGTGGTGTGCACATGTGTATTTTATTGAGGTGGTGTACACGTGTATTTTATTGAGGTGGTGTACACATGTGTATTTGATTGAGGTGGTGTGTACATGTGTATTTGATTGAGGTGGTGTGCACATGTGTGTATTTGATTGAGGTGGTGTGCACATGTGTATTTGATTGAGGTGGTGTGCACATATGTGTATTTGAGGTAGTGTGTATTTGAGGTGGTGTGCACATGTGTGTATTTGATTGAGGTGGTGTACACATATGTGTATTTGATTGAGGTGGTGTACACATGTGTATTTGATTGAGGTGGTGTGTACATGTGTATTTTAAATGATTGAGGTGGTGTGCACATGTGTGTATTTGATTGAGGTGGTGTGTACATGTGTATTTGATTGAGGTGGTGTGCACATGTGTATTTGATTGAGGTGGTGTGCACATGTGTATTTGAGGTGGTGTGCACATATGTGTATTTGATTGAGGTGGTGTGCACATGTGTATTTGAGGTGGTGTGCACATATGTGTATTTGATTGAGGTGGTTTGCACATGTGTGTATTTGAGGTGATGTGCACATATGTGCATGTCTTCATATTACAGAGGGTGGTGTGTGCAGCATGTATTTGATTATGAGGTGGTGTACACATGTGTGCATGAGTATGTGTGTAATCGTGAAATGGTGTGCGTGTGTGCACAAGTGAATGTGCTTGTATGTTATTATTGTGCATGTGTGTGTTATGTGTGTGTCTGCGTTTTAAGATGAGGTGGTGTATGTATGTGTACACGAGTATGTCTGTGTGTTATTGTGATGTGTGTGCTTGTGTGTGTGTATGTGTGTGTGTGTTTGTGCATTTCATGTTGAGGTGGTGTGTGTCAGTATGTGCAGGTATGTCCGTGTTGTATCTGCACTGTGAGGTAGTGTGTGTCAGTATGTGTGTCAGTTTGTCTGTATTTGTTGTGCCTTTGTACGTTCATTGTTTTATTTATTTATTTATTTTTTGTACTACAAATAATGTTGTAACATTACTATCGTGTGCTTTCTGTTTCCCACATGCAGCCAGTGGCGCTGTTGTTGAGGATGAAGCCCGGCAAAGGTAATGAACCAACAGAGACAGAGTCGTCTTTTGTGGCTCACCTTCTGGACCTCCCTGCACGCAAGCGTGGCCTGTCCATCAACGGGGAGGTGGTACCTGAGCAGGACATTGAGTCCGTCAACATCCACGACTTTGCTATTTTTGAGAAGGAGCAAGAGCTCATTCCAGAGTTTAGAGTTAGCATCAAAAGTCGCTCCTCGGCATCGTCAGACGGGCTGGGCCCTATCAGCCCTACGTTGGCTTCGCCAGAATTTGAGGTCGGGGAGAGGGGGTCCGGGTTATTGTCGGCTAGGGTGGGAGTGCAGGAGGACAAGTCGGTATCCAGAACTCCGTCCTTTAAACGTATCGCTCATCAGGTGCGCATGGTGGAAAAAGTGTTGCTGCGTTGGCCCTGCCGCCCTCGCAGTCGCCACCACAGTTCCTCGTCGGAGGACTTTTTTGATGACGAGGAGTCTAATAACGAGTCTGACGCCCCGAAGACCAACCCGTCAGAACCCGACGTTCTGTCAACGGACACTACCACATCTGGCTCGTTGGCTCAAGATGCGCGTCTAGAAACGTCGAGCATCGGCACAGGCTCCGGTAAATCGTCCCCTTCCAAAACTGCTAAAGAGTTGAACTCTGACATGACGTCGAACAACTCCAACAATAACAACCCCCAGTCAGCAGGTAGAGATGTGAATTTGAACGAGAACAAGCAGGCCGTGCCTCCTAACTCGGAGCCCCTGACTGTTGTAGGCAGCACAGAAGGTGGGGATGGCATCAAGCTGTCAGAGAATAGCAAAGCGTCAGAGAATAGCAAAGGGACGGAGAATTCTCAGAATAGCAAAGTGGTGGAGGAGGAATCAGGTGCCTCCCACCCCCCTGCCCCCATGGCCTGAGTGTTGTGGTGATCGTGATGGTGTTGTGCATGAGGCCAGCCCTCCGGGCCAGCTGAAGGAAGCAGCGGCGGCGGTGCCGGCCAAGGGGGACAACGGGGGGAGGCGACGGGGCTGCTGTGTCGTCCTCTGACCCGCCTCGCCTTCCCTCCCTCCCTGCTCCCCCCTCCCCCCACTCTTTGCTGTTGTGACTGTTGGCCTTGTGTGAGTTTGCTTTTTTCCTTTGGTTTTTCTGACAAAACTTCTGGGTGTGCTGTACGAAGAGTAATCATCCCAATTTCATAGTGATAGTGATAATAAAAGATGATTTCGCAGGGTATACTGTTATCCTCCAGGATGTACAATTCTTACTCTGTAGAAAAGTCTTGGGAAGAGGCCGAAAATTTGTAGTCGTAGAGAATGTCAGAACACAGGGTCTTTCAGCTAAAGGTTGTATCTGATTTTTAATGAACAGTTTTAGTTACTTCATCCTAATGATAACTTATTTCTAATGTCACTCTTTTTAAAAAGTCCTCCAATTTAATTAAGCTTCTTGGAATTCTGATCATGGTCATTCATGGGCTGTGTAATTTGGCATGTAGGTACAGCTAGTTAAATAATCTGAGATTTGTTACATACACCTGATTTTGTAAACTTCTGATTGATAGATATTTGCAGGCCCGTATCTGGACTGAAGTTAGGTCGGCTGAGATTAAATGAAGTTGTTCATAAATTTTTACTTCTGTGTTCCCATGACCAAATTTACTGAAAGCAACTTCTTTGGACTTGTCTGAAAGCCAGTCATGTGTGGCATGGCATAAATACAGTGTGGTATTAATGGCTTTGGAGTTGCTATAAGGAATAAAGCATAAGTCAGAGTGCAAAACCTTTTTCGTCTGTGGTAATGGAAAGTGGTGGTGGAGGACAGGCGTGCTTGGTGTGGGTGTAGCCCAAAGAGGGTTGAAGATAGTGAAACGTAGGAAAAAAGACACCCAGAAGTTTTGTCCCACAGATTTTGTTGTTCACGAAAACCACATTTCAACCTAAACCCAAACAGCACAGTGTGTTCCATTCCCTCAGCACCATTGTCCAAATTGACCACACAAAATTTGACAGCACACACTCCCCACCACCCACACATTAACCCCACCGTACCCACACATTATTGTTGTGGTTTCTATGTTATATGTGGAAACATTGCTGAGGCCCACAAGGTAGGTGAAGGAGCGATAGAGGTGCGGTGCTGGACACTTGCTGTTTTGGGCGCCAACAGGTTTGACTGTGGTTATGTTCTGTATTGCTCGTGTGGGGGACCGGGGGGTAGGATGGGTTGCATTTCTTTGCCGTGAGGTGTATTTTGTTATTTAATTATGCATCAGTTTGTTTCAGTTTGGTTGTTGTGACAGTTTTTGCACGTCGTTTTATTTCAGTTTGTTGTGATATTTTTTCCCCATCTTTGTAGTTTAGGTTTTGTTTGGTGTTTTTTTTTTGTGGCTTGGGTGGTATTGATGTGATGTGTACATGCTTTTAAAATGTAGAATAGCATATCGTCCTTCATGTGCATATGATCCTAAACAAACAGAATTTGTTTTAATACCCAGAACTCTTGCATATTAGCATGCAGTTTTATCTTGGGAATCCAACATACACTTTGATTGCTGGAGTGATTTCTTGGTTGACTTTTTATGTGTAGTTTTATCTTGGGAATCCAACATACACTTTGATTGCTGGAGTGATTTCTTGGTTGACTTTTTATGTGTAGTTTTATCTTGGGAATCCAACATACACTTTGATTGCTGGAGTGATTTCTTGGTTGACTTTTTATGTGTAGTTTGTGCACAACATTTTAGACAGGTTTACTGTCAATGAAGAAATTCAAGTTTATTCAGTATTTATATAGTTTTTGCAGGATAAGAACAAGGCTCAATTTTAGCTTACTTGTTTTAAATCTCAATGCTTACTACAAGTGAGTGAGCTGTTGTCAGTGATACCAAGCCTTAGTCTCCCTTGTCTTTCAGTTGCGGCCATTATTATTTAAGAGATGTGATAACTGAAGGTGTAATAAGTTTGTAATCACAGATTTCATATCACATACACAAACCACCATATCAAAAGAGAGCACAAACAAGTTCAATGCTGTTCTATTTGCAGATTTTATTGGCAGATTTCGTGATTATCGGATTCATATAGCACAAACACATTCAGTTGAAGCGAGGATTGTAAATTCCGTTTGTTCTGCATATGTTGTGGACCACATGAATTTCTGTGTGTGCTGGTTGCGTCTTTTGGCGGGTTGTGGACTCCAGACTTGATGTGTCCCGTTAATCCCCACCTGCAACAGAAATCACTGACCTGATCATTGCTCGTCTTTATGTCTCGGTTATTGTGCTGGTGTTAGGTTAGTGTTTCATAGGTCTGTTGGTGTTTCATAGGTCTGTTAGTATTTCATGGGACTGTTAGTATTTCATGGGACTGTTAGTATTTCATGGGACTGTTAGTATTTCATGGGACTGTTAGTATTTCATGGGTCTGTTAGTATTTCATGGGACTGTTAGTATTTCATAGGCATGGGACTGTTAGTGTTTCATGGGACTGTTAGTATTTCATGGGACTGTTAGTATTTCATAGGCATGGGACTGTTAGTGTTTCATGGGACTGTTAGTGTTTCATGGGACTGTTAGTATTTCATGGGTCTGTTAGTATTTCATAGGTCTGTTAGTGTTTCATAGGACTGTTAGTGTTTCATAGGCATGGGACTGTTAGTATTTCATGGGTCTGTTAGTATTTCATAGGTCTGTTAGTGTTTCATAGGACTGTTAGTGTTTCATAGGCATGGGACTGTTAGTATTTCATAGGTCTGTTAGTGTTTCATGGGTCTGTTAGTGTTTCATAGGTCTGTTAGTGTTTCATGGGACTGTTAGTATTTCATAGGTCTGTTAGTGTTTCATGGGTCTGTTAGTGTTTCATAGGTCTGTTAGTGTTTCATGGGTCTGTTAGTGTTTCATAGGTCTGTTAGTGTTTCATGGGACTGTTAGTATTTCATAGGTCTGTTAGTGTTTCATGGGTCTGTTAGTGTTTCATAGGTCTGTTAGTGTTTCATGGGTCTGTTAGTGTTTCATAGGTCTGTTAGTGTTTCATGGGACTGTTAGTGTTTCATAGGTCTGTTAGTGTTTCATGGGACTGTTAGTATTTCATAGGTCTGTTAGTGTTTCATGGGACTGTTAGTATTTCATAGGTCTGTTAGTGTTTCATGGGACTGTTAGTATTTCATAGGTCTGTTAGTGTTTCATGGGACTGTTAGTATTCATAGGTCTGTTAGTGTTTCATGGGACTGTTAGTATTTCATAGGTCTGTTAGTGTTTCATGGGTGGTTTGTATTTTATAGGTCCTGTTGTCCCCACACCCCTCCCTGTTTCAAGACCTTGCCAGTGCATAGGGTTTTGTATGCTGGCAGAAGGTGCCAGATAGTTTAAGGCAGGTTTGGGTGGAGCACATAATCCTCCTTGAACAAAGTCCACATTGACCTGTCAGGTCGGTCTGTTCCTTTCAGATTGTGGGCGTGTTGAGTGATTCACCACAATGGGACAGTTCAATGTGGAGGGAAAAGCATTAAAATGCAGTCATCAGGTCAAGCACCAAACACCACCATAACAACAAACAACAGTAACAGCACCAAACACCACCATAACAACAGTAACAGCACCAAACACCACCATAACAACAAACAACAGTAACAGCACCAAACACCACCATAACAACAAACAACAGTAACAGCACCAAACACCACCATAACAACAAACAACAGTAACAGCACCAAACACCACCATAACAACAAACAACAGTAACAGCACCAAACACCACCATAACAACAAACAACAGTAACAGCACCAAACACCACCATAACAACAAACAACAGCAACAGAATAATAGATTTTATTATGTATGCCAGTTTATTTATTGTTTGAAAATGTCAGCAATGTTTTTTTATAGTTTCATCAAGCTCTCTAAATAAAGGATCGCTTTTTTACCTTTTCATGATTTTCAGTGCTTTTCTAATGGCTTGTATTGTTGTGTGATTTTCAGATACCGGAATTGTGATGCTTTTTACCAGGAGACTGGAGTCCTGTTTCCGCGCAGTGTTCTCCAACCGTTGTTACCAAGGTCCTTGTGTTGTGGTCTTCCTTGATTGACTGGTGCCTGGCAGTGTGGTCGTCTGTCCCATGTTGTCATCATCACTACAGTCATCACAAGTTGTGTGGTAAGCCACCCTGCACATTTTGGGTCTGTTTGTCTGTTTGTTTGTTTTGTCCTTGAGGTGAACCAGTTGTGTGCTGTAAGTGTTGAAGGGCTTGTGGTCAACTCTGATGTTGTGCTTGTGGAGAATGTTCACCACTCTCTCTGTTCACCACTCTCTCTGACAGACCTTGTTGTGTGCAGGGGGAAGGTGGTGGTGGGGGTGGGATTTTCTTCTTCCCCTGTGTGGTCTGGGGAGACTGAAAATCCTGTCCTGATAATCGTTGGCTGATACGGTGTTTTTTACAGGTTGTATTTCCTCTGCCTGTCTGTCCACTGTTTGGGTGTGTTGATGGTGTGTGCGCTGTGTGGATAGGGGTCCTGACCACACAGTGTTTGTGTGTGTATCTGTCCACTGTTAGCGTACAGATGGTGTGTGTGGTAATGTGGACAGGTGTCAGTCCTGACCACAGTGTTTGTTGTGGATGGTGGTTCTATTCACACTTCACATACTGGTCAGTGTGTGTGTGTGTGTGTGTGTTGGGTTTCCTGCAGACTGTTAGCTGGGTACTACTGCCATCTGTAAGAACATGTACTGCAGGGTCCAAGGATGCCAGCTGTCCATCCTCCTTTACTTCTTCACTGTCAGATAAAGGTGTGGGTCTGTACAGTGGAGTACACGTGTATTAGTGTGGTCTGTGGTGACATTTACTGTTTCATGTTGTTTGTCCAAGATGATGTTGATATATATAGTTGTACCACATTCCCTGGGGATGCTGGTATGTGTCCAGTGCCTTTGTCTGGGAGTGTTCCATGTAGAGGTTGGCTGTGACAGGTCACGGTGGGGATTGTACTGCTGTGACATGTTTCTGTTGGTAAAACATTCCTTGAAGTACTACATGTATGTAGTGTTTAAAACTTTTTATTTAGTTTGACACGAGGATCTGATGGCCAGTTAAGTCTGTGTATGAAGAATCTTGTTTTAGTCTGGTGTTTATGACTGAAATGGCTTTGGCTTCATGTATGTTTGTATACAAAGAGCTGTAGAATCATAGGATACTTCTTTTCTGACCTGGAGTGACTTCCAGCTGGGTGTTTTTGTTTTCTGCAAACTATCATCTGGGCTTCACTGAACACCATACCCAAACAATGAAGCTTGCAGAAAACAAAAACACCCAGCTGGAAGTCACTCCAGGTCAGAAAAGAAGTATCCTATGATTCTACAGCTCTTTGTATACAAACATACATGAAGCCAAAGCCACTTCAGTCATAAACACCAGACTAAAACAAGATTCTTCATACACAGACTTAACTGGCCATCAGATCCTCGTGTCAAACTAAATAAAAAGTTTTAAACACTATATACATGTACTTCAAGGAATGTTTTACCGACAGAAACATGTCACAGCAGTACAATCCCCACTGTGACCTGTCACAGCCAACCTCTACATGGAACACTCCCAGACACAGCAGGCACTGGACACATACCAGCATCCTCTTGGAATGTGGTACAACTATACGTCAACATCATCTTGGACAAACAACATGAAACAGTAAATGTCACCACAGACCACACTAATACACCTCCACTGTACAGACCCACACCTTTATCTGACAGTGAAGTGAAGGAGGATGGACAGCTGGCATCCCTGGACCCTGCAGTACATGTTCTTACAGATGGCAGTAGTACCCAGCTAATAACAGTCTGCAGGAAATCCAACACACACACACACACACACACTGACCAGTATGTGAAGTGTGAATAGAACCACCATCCACAACACAAACACTGGGTGGTCAGGACTGACACCTGTCCACATTACCACACACACCATCTGTACGCTAACAGTGGACAGATACACAAACACTGTGTGGTCAGGACCCTATCCACACAGCGCACACACCATCAACACACCCAAACAGTGGACAGACAGGCAGTGGAAATACAACCTGTAAAAGACACAATATCAGCCAACGATTATCAGGACAGAATTTTCAGTCTCTCTCTCCCCAGACCACACAGGGGAAGAAGAAAATCCCACCCCCACCCCCATAACCACCTTCCCCCTGCACACAACAAGGTCTGTCAGAGAGAGTGGTGAACAGAGAGAGTGGTGAACATTCTCCACAAGCACAACATCAGAGTTGACCACAAGCCCTTCAACACTTACAGCACACAACTGGTTCACCTCAAGGACAAAAAAAAACACACAAACACAGACAAACAGACCCAAAATGTGCAGGGGGCTTACCACACAACTTGTGATGACTGTAGTGATGATTACAACATGGGACAGACGACCACACTGCCAGGCACAAGTCGGTCAAGGAAGACCACAACAACACAAGGACCTCAGTAACAACAGTTGGAGAACACTCCTGTGGACTCCATCAAGTCTCCTGGCAAAAAACATCACACAATTCTGGCATCTGAAAATGACATAACAAACAAAACAAGGCAAGCCATTATTAGAAAAAGCACTGAAAAACCATCCCAAGCACCACACATCTAAAAAAAAAAAAAAACACTGCCTATCTGACCAGCTGAATGTGGCCGTTTTTTCCAGTTCCTGCTGGCTGCCAGAGGAGTTGTAGTCGGGACATGTCTGTCATTCTCTACTATAGGTGATATTGATCACTTTACACTGTGTATTTTAGCTGTTTGGTCCTGTTCACTGTAAGACAAGGTGTCAGCTTGGACTTGTGGTTCATATGGGCATTAAACTGATTGTGTGACCAGTGCCTTATTAACAACTAGATCGTTGCTGGTCTTTGTACAGGTGGTGGTTGTCGTCTCTTTCTGTCCCTGACTTAAGGAGTGATCTGTTGATGCTGGTCTTTTCTCTGTAGGTGACCCTGGTGTCTTGGTCTTCCTGGGCTCCTCTGGTTTGCTAGCTCTTCTATCATCTGCCGTCTTGGTATCCAACAGTTAGCAGGGATTTCACTGGGGGACTGCTCTTCTGGTTCTTCTGACTTTTGTTATTCTCTAGGGAATGGAGAACAGAGAGGGTATCTGACAGGAAAACCACTTGTTGACAGATGACTCATCAGAGCCTGGAATTCGTTGCGGAAATCAAAATCGAAAATCGCGCAAAAATATATTTTTCGCGTTAAAAAAAAATCGACGACCATACTTAAAAAAAAAGAAAAGAAAAAAGGAGCATGCAGAAATGGTCATTTGTGAGGCAGACACAGAGGGCAAGGACACCACAGAAGGAAAGGACATCACAGAGGATGAATATACCACAGAGAGCATACCTGATCAAGCACAGACAGAACCAAACGAAAAAAAAAAAAAGCAAACATCTCTGGCAAGATTCTTTTGTCGTTCTGACTTGGATAAGCCTTCTAGCTAGTTTTGATAAATATGTCTGTGTATGAACACACTGAAACGATCTGCTGTGTATGATGGATCCTGATCTTGTGCCCAATGTTTATTAAATACTCTTGACTGATATTCATTGTGATTTTCAGTGTGTTAGATGCCTTTAAATTTGTCTCCAGAATGCCTCAGAATGCACAGATTTTAGTCTTGATTTTAAAACTTTTCCGGGGGAGCATGCCCCCGGACCCCCCTAGAAGTTTCCTCTTTTTTTTTTCTTAGCAATTCCAGGCTCTGCTCATACTAACAAGTGGTTTTCCTCACAAATACCCTCGTTTGTTCTCCACTCCCTTAAGCATAACATGCTCCCTATGTGACCAAGCTCTCCAACACGTCAGAAGAACCAGAAAAGTTCCCCAGTGAAATCACTGCTAACTGTTGGATACCACGACAGCAGATGATAGAAGAGCTAGCAAACCAGAGGAGCCCAGAAACACCAACCAGCAGACACCAGGGTCACCTACAGAGAGAAGACCAGCATCATCAGATCACTCATTAAGCCAGGGACAGAAAGGGACGACAACCACCTACTGTATATACGAAGACCAGCAAGTGATCCTGGTCACAACCAGCTTTTTTTAATGCCCATATGAACTACAAGTCCAAGCTGACACCTTATCGACCCTCTTCTACAGTGAACAGGACCAAACAGCTAAACACAGTGTATAGAGTGATCAATATTACACCTCTAGTAAAGGTGACAGGAATCATACTCCACTGACCACCAGACTCCATGACTGCCTGCAGGAACTGGAAAAAACAGCCCCATTCAGGTCAGATCTGGTCTGGCTGTGTAGCTGAAATGAATTTTAATAGCATGAAGCCCTGTCATTAAAAAACACGCACACACATTCTCTCACAGTTGGTGGTGCTACAGTGAATTTCAGCTTCAAGAGTTTTTTTTCTGCTGGAGTCTTCTTCTGTCCCTGGGAATAGAGTGTATGTCTATCCACATTCCCTGATACAAGTGTTTTCTATCCCACATTCCCTGATACAAGTGTTCTCTCCATACATGTTGGTTGTTTACTAATTGTCCTTTTTCTATATTCACAGGTGGACTTGACTGCATGATGTCCAAGGCTTCCCTGGTGTTTCTCTGCTGAAGCACTGTCCCTGGCCAGTGTTTTTGTTGTGATCAAGATCTTGTGACCCACTGTGTGTCTCTATACTGCTCTCCTGTCATCAAGGATCTGTCTGGTGCTGTACTGGTGATCTCCCACTGCCTTATGTTCCTGCTGTCTCACTGGTGTATCGCTTGTCACAGTCATCACAACAGATGCAGCCAGTGACAGAACACCCCCTGCCATCAGATCTGTCCCTGGGTGGATCAGTCAGGATCTCCATGCACTAGACAGCTTGTGATAATGTCGATTTTTGTGTGTTGATTTTCCCCAATATGTCATCATCATCAGTGTTTGTGACAGACCTTTCCCCCATAATGTACGGGTGCACTAGCACCTGGTGGTCTTCACTATGCTCCTGTCACTTGTAGGATCCTGGCCTGTTGAACACACAGTGTGTGTTGCTAGTTGAACATAGTGCTGCTGCTTTTTGACTTGTTCCCTTGTTTTCTGTGTTGGTCCTGTATTGCTGTGGTAGTCATGTTGGCTTTGTGGAGCAGATCCTTGACAGTTGAACACTTGTATGCCAGGCAGTGGTTGGCTTCAAACCTCAAACACTGGTGTGTGTGTGTGTGTGTGTGTGTGTGTGTGTGTGTGATGCCGTGTAGTTTTGTGGTGCTGTGATCCAAGACATGCACCACCCCTGTCTACAGAAATGCCAGCTGTCCGTCCCTCTGTGTCTGCTTCTGCTGTCAATTTGATGATGTTGGTCTGTGCATGTTTCCTGCATTGTTTTGGGTCATCTGTGACAGGGTATCATTCACACATACCTGTACCAGGGTTTGGAAGGATGGAGACATTAATGGAGGCCTTTGTTTTCCCAGTGTCCCCTGTATACATGTAGATAGATGGGCTTAGGTAGGACAGACAGGAGATCACATGGCCGCGTACACTGTGCTTTTTGTTGGTAGGGGTTTCCATGGTCATGGAGTAGGTAGTACTGAGAACTAGACACAGCAGGTCTGGTATTGACTTGGTCTGTGGGGAGTGTTGATCTGTCTTTGTAAACTGTAACATATCCAGTCTGGTACTGACCACGGGTATAGGAATATTTTGTTAGTATGTATGTTTATGGAGAGGGCTGTAATGTCTTATGATGATGTTAACCTTTTTCCTGGTGATCAGATCATTTAGGGGGGGGTGGGGGGGGGGGGGGATCTTTGACCATCTTGTATGCAGTGTCCCAACATAGTCAAGGTGTCTGGAAACCAAGATCAGAGACCTGCTGTTTCCAGCATGGGCAGCATCACTTTTCCAGCTTCTAATACCCTGATCATGTTAGCACTGTGTGTGTGGGACACTCAACACGCATACAAAACAGTCAAAAGATTTCCACTCCATATTGATCTAGAATTACACGAGGAAAGAGGTTAGCATCAGTAAGACATACAGCCCTCTCCATAAACATACACACTAGCAAAATATTCCTATACCCGTGGTCAGTACCAGACTGGATATGATACAGTTTACAAAGACAGATCAACACTCCCCACAGACCAAGTCAATACCAGACCTGCTGTGTCTAGTTCTCAGTACTACCTACTCCATGACCATGGAAACCCCTACCAACAAAAAGCACAGTGTACGCGTCCATGTGATCTCCTGTCTGTCCTACCTAAGCCCATCTATCTATACAGGGGACACTGGGAAAACAAAGGCCTCCATTGTCTCCATCTTTCCAAACCCTGGTACAGGTATGTGTGAATGATACCCTGTCACAGATGACCCAAAACAATGCAGGAAACATGCACAGACCAACATCATCAAATTGACAGCAGAAGCAGACACAGAGGGACGGACAGCTGGCATTTCTGTAGACAGGGGTGGTGCATGTCTTGGATCACAGCACCACAAAACTACACGGCATCACACACCACACACACACACACACCAGTGTTTGAGGTTTGAAGCCAACCACTGCCTGGCATACAAGTGTTCAACTGTCAAGGATCTGCTCCACAAAGCCAACATGACTACCACAGCAATACAGGACTAACACAGAAAACGAAGGGAACAAGTCAAAAAGCAGCAGCACTATGTTCAACTAGCAACACACACTGTGTGTTCAACAGGCCAGGATCCTACAAGTGACAGGAGCATAGTGAAGACCACCAGGTGCTAGTGCACCAGTACATTATGGGGGAAAGGTCCGTCACAAACACTGATGATGATGACATATTGGGGAAAATCAACACACAAAATCTACATTATCACAAGCTGTCTAGTGCATGGAGATCCTGACTCATCCACCCAGGGACAGATCTGATGGCAGGGGGTGTTCTGATGACTGTGACAAGCGATACACCAGTGAGACAGCAGGAACATAAGGCAGTGGGAGATCACCAGTACAGCACCAGACAGATCCTTGATGACAGGAGAGCAGTATAGAGACACACAGTGGGTCACAAGATCTTGATCACAACACTGGCCAGAGAGAGTGAAGACTTCAGGAGAAACATCCGGGAAGCCTTGGGACATTATGCAGTCAGACACAGAAAAGGACAATTAGTGACCAATATGTATGGAGCAACACTATATACACATCCAGGGGCAAAAGTATACTCCAGCAGAAAAAAAGGCCTCTTAAAGCTGAACATTGACAGTGGCACCAATCTTGAATTTTTTTTTTTACTTGAACAAAACACAAAATATGAAAATTAAGTATACATAATATTATTGCCTTTACACAAATAACTAATAATAATCTATGGATATGCCCCTTGTGTTGACCATTCCATCCAATTTACCAAGAGAAGAATTGAAAAACAAACCTGAACACACATGCATAAGCATAATTAAATATCAAAAACATGCATGAAATTGGCCTATAGCACTAAAATTGCCACTATGCAGTTCATATTTTCTTAGAGCTAAAACAGTACAGTCAGTATATATGCACCCAATTATCAATTGTAATAGGTGTGTAAGGCTTACTGGAAAACAAAAGTGAATGGACCTGCATGACACAAAGCAAAGGAGTAAGGCAGAATAAACAAAATGACAAAAGAGGAAATACCTAGCACAGCACATATGGGGATACTATTTATTCTGTCAAAGCCCCCGGCGTAATTTTGTTTTACGTTAAATCAACTGTGTTCAAGGCATCCAAAACATCTATCATTCATTCTCTGTGTGTGCAGCCCCAACACCAAAGGCCGAGTTATCCCCCCTGCCCGGTACCAGTGACATCATCATTCCCAGCACGCAGGTGAAGATCTCGGAGGTGGACACCACGCGGTACATCCACATCCGCCAAGGACACAGCTCCACACGCGTCTTCCGCGAAACATCGGTATGACCCCCAACCCCCTTCAACCTGTGCCATCCCCTTCGCCATCATCTCCCTTCTTCACCCTGGGTTTCCTGCCCCTGAAACACCGCTTGCTGATGTTGGTACCGGTTGTTTCATCTATTGGTGTGGACAAAAGTGTTGTGGCTTCAGCAATGTGTGTATGCTGTCAAGGCCAGTGTTTTGTTGTGCTACTGGGTGGGAACATAGGTGGCAAAGTGTCGGAGTGTGTGTGTGGGACGTCGGCACCGTTTCATCCACCGCCGGGAATGACGTGTTTTGTCAGCAGTGTGTCACCTTGTGTATATTGACCAGCTCCTCCGAGGGTTGATGCACAAAAACTCTCAGTCGCGTTGTGTGTCCTAAGGGGTCTATACCATGTAGTGTGGACGACTGTAGGGTTTGGTGTGGCACAACTGCTTTCTTTAGGTTGTCAGCGCTAGACAGATAGCAAGATCGGCCCAGGATCACCTCCAACCATCTGCTTTAAAGGAATTCAACTCTTCAAGGAACACTCACTGCCTCCTTTGAGGCATTCTGCAGTGTTGGCTTTGTAGAGCTGCACCGTCTTCTGCTTTAAACTTCACATGTTCCTTGCAGCATCGGACATAGTTTGCTTCCAGGCATATGTTTTGCAGGGCTGTGCACCCCTCTTCTGCTTTAACTGTCTGTGTTGCCCGGATGATTCAAACAATTCACACAACTGATTTTCTACATGATCAAAGTCTGTATTTTCAATTAAAATGAACGTTGGAGACAACAGATCCTTAGCATTTCTTCAGGTTTTCTTGCAGGGTTGTGTGTGTGTACATATATTTTACATGTGTACTTCTGCTTTAAACTACAGCCTTCCTTCAAGAACACCACACCTGTTTCTCTCCTCTCCTCTCCCCACACTACGTCTGCACATGCAAGTTGCTGATAGCACAAAAATATGACATAACGATGACAACTTTCTTCCTGCTGTACCTTTTGTGAACAGTGGTTTCTATGGTGTCTCAACGTTCCTGAAGATCTCCTTACTTAGTAACCTGCCTATCCAGTTTGTAGACATGGTCCGTGTCTCCATGCTGACTGCTCACTTTATACCTTCACTTTCAGTTTTCGCCAGACGATGTTTCCATGCTGGGAATACATTCTGTATGCATCAATGCGGTGTGATGGCGAATGTTATGCTGGTGATACATCAGACCCCATTCTACAATAGTGTGTATCCTTTCCTGCAGGTATCTTCTGTTTTAAGGACAAAATCGTGGTGTCACTTCGCTTCCGCTTCCAGCGGTGTTGCTGTTGTTACCATATGGCAGGAGTGGAGAAGGGTCTGGGAGTCATTTTGGTGTATCAGGTCATCAGTGTGTTGTGACAATGACAATGACCCCTTGGGTGATACTCTGACCTTCAGTCAGTGCTGTTTGACAATTCACTCACTCCGGGAGAATTCTCTCTATCCACTGGTTGTATTTGTTGTTACTGGTTTTTTAACTTACACTCATGCTCTCTTCAAAAACCTTGACAGCTGCTTGAGGGTGTGGTGCAGGCTAGACGACCTGCATCATTTGTGGTTTGTGTATCGATGTGAACATTTATTGCGGGTCAGTACTGAGGGAAGGGAGCAAACTGTTGTCTGTCGCTGTAAGACCTGCACGCGAACGTGTGCTGTGGCCCGGGATGACATGGTCGTCAATATACATGTGCTTCCCTGACTTTACCTTAATGTACTACTACTAGCACTGAGAACCCAATTGCAGCTGCAGACTAGACAATGAATATTCATGTGTTGATGAATAATTAATTTGTTAATGAATTCATGATGTGTTGGTGAACACAAGACGGTTCATGATGTGTTTATGACTCATTCATAATAATGTGTTGCAATCGGTGAATACAGAGTGTGTAGTATGTGGAGACCTCTCCTGCGTTGTTACTCATCTTTTGTTATTGTCGTTGTTGGTAATATGTTCTAGGCAGATTACGCCGTGTACATGGAGATGAGTGTATGTGAGTGTGGACTTTTATAGTGTAAACATGAAAAGAGATTTTTAAACATGAAAGATTTCACGTTCAGGTTGTTAAAATTTTAGACAGTGTGAAGTGAGAGAGAGAACTGATACGTGTGAGTGGACAGATTTGGTGTGAGAATTAAACATGAAAGGAGCTGTCCGGTTGTTCATTTTTAAAACGGTGTACAATGAACTGGTGTGAATGACAGAATTTAGTGGAAAATGGGGCTGTTGGACATGAAAAGCTTTGTCAGGTTGCCCATTTTCAAGGGGGAGTAGGGTGAGCAAAAATCAATTGATCTGAGGAAGCCTATTAACAAGACCAGAAGTGATATGATCAGAAACATTAAAATCAGAGAAATGGTGGGAGTAACACAGTCCACCATCATAGTCATCAATAGAGAGAATTAACTGATTTGGTCTCTGACCAGAATGCAGTCCCACCAACAAGCATACAATACAATAGACAGATTATATGGATTGAAAACAAGAGGTAGACCAAGGAAGATCTGGTTCAATGGTGTGAAAGAGACAGTGACATCACATGAGGTTTGTCGTCTTCAGACCTTTCAGACTATTTGCTGATCATCAGCATTTTTCCCATGTGACACCCATGACTGGTACATGGGGAAGGTAAACGAGGAGAGAGAGTCTGGGCTTTGTGACATGAGAAGAGATTTCTGATTGTTGGTTTTCAAAACAGCAAGGTTCTACTACCACAGTGTGTGTTGTGGCAGTCTGTATATATTTGTCCTGTTTGCTCTCCTAGACTGGCCACTATTGTGTTTCATCTGGCCAGTGAAAAGTCCCCCTTCAGCAATTGTGTTATTATGAAGACTTGTTTTACATCTAGACAGGTGTGAGAGATGATTTCGGTTTAGCAGGTTTTAGATGTTCTATTATTTTCACAGATGAAAAACCCTACATGGGGGGTGAGTATTATCAGCCCCCCCCCTCAAAGTTTTGTCATTCAACACATTGGGGTAAATGTTGCTGGGGATCCTTTACTGCACAAACATGCTTCCTTACTGCGCTTTGTTAACATGAAAAAAAAAAAAGAACAATACAAATCTGAGGGAAGAACGAAGAAATTATGGTACACCTGACTCCGCATCATACAACAATGAATAAAATCATCATCGAAACTTATGGACTTTGTCAGTGTATCGGTCAGTTTGGGGTACAAACACTCAACACTACAACACACTTTAAGGTTTGTTACCAATGGTTACTCTTAACTCGTGACTCGCTCATGCTATTCACAAGACTGATAAGAAAAGCAAAATCAACCCTTTCACTCCCTCACCCTATCCACCAGTTTTCAATATTTTCAGCCATGAGAGGAAAGCAAAATCTTCCTCACTCTGTTCACAAAGCAAAGCAAAAACTTAAAACCCTTCCACCCCCTCACACTGTTCACAAAGCAGAGTAAAAACTTAACCCTTGCACTTTCTCTCCCCATCCTCCAGCTTCCTGCAGGAAGCTGACAGAGTGAGGCAGTCAAAAGGTTAATCAGCCCTGGCAATACACTTTTGTATAATTTGATAAGAGTCATACCCCTGGCAGTCACCACCTACCTCTGTTGATGAAGTCTGCTTCCTGTGATGTACACTATTTACACATGGAAACGAAGGCAGTAGACAAGATACCTTTCCCCACACAATACTGCTGGCTTGTACCTTTTACTTTTGCATCATCTGCAACACAAAGGATGGGAAACTGAACAGCAGAGACAAACCAACATGTTTACGGTCAGTACAGTACTGGTTGAACAAATGGAATCTATTTTATGGAGCTTTATAAGGTTGTGTCCAACTATAATACATACAGAATTGTACATCTGTTTAGGCCAGTGTTGTCTGTCTACTGTTATGTCTGCTAACAACACATAGCATGTTCTTTTCGTTGGTATCTAAATAGTAATGATTATTAGTGTTGATCTTTTTGCATAATTTCTTCCTCTCTCATTAGTTATCTACATGATCAGTCCCCATCTGGTGGCCGTTTTTTCCAGTTGCTATCAGCTGCCATGGAGCTTGGTGGTCAGAGGACCCTCAGTCGATCATGGTGATTTTTGTGTTCAGCTGCCTGGTCCTCTTCATGGCAGGGTATGTTGTTGAAGGTGTCATTGTGAACCTGCAATTCATGTGGGTGTGCAGCTGTTTGTGGCCAGTGTGGAGTCTCATCAGGATTCTCTCTGGGCTCGATGTGGTAGTCATCCCTGATGTCTGATGATGTTCCTCTTCCTGTTGTAGCTGACGCAGTTGTTTGGTTGGTATCTTCATGGGCTCCCCTTTTTTGTTAACTCATCTACCGTCTCATTTCTTGGTATCCAACTTAACCCAATCCAACCCAATCCAACCACTTTACTCTGGAAAAAATTATGAAGAAAACACTTTTTTTATATCAGTAGCAAAGACAGTTTACCTGTCCTGTGAAGTGTTACCATCAAGCATACAACAAAAAAGTTGTAAGTGGATATGGAAACATAAATGGTCCAACCTACGATCATATTTTCAAAATAAACAGACTTTAACTACAATACATACCATGTCAGTGAACCACATGATGTAGCTTCTTATTAAATGAATCTGTTAGTGGAGAAAAAATCACGGTCTTTTACATTTTGATTTTAACATCAAAATGGCATATTCGTGTCACCTATAGTTATGATGATGCTGTGTTTTTTTTCTTTTTATTACTGTATTTATTATAGCACAGAAGCACGCACAAAAAGTAAGAAAACATTTTTCTATCACATTCATTCACATAATTTGTGAAAACAGTTGACATATATTTTACACCTGACAACTTGGACTGAAGTAAATCAGGCAAAAGGTTAAGCACTGAGAACTTAGAAGGTGTAAGTGATTGTGACTCAAATTGTGACTCAGTCAACTTTGATTAAGGAACTGTGATTAAGGATCAAGTGGAAGATGTGTTATTATGAGAACATCTGTTGTGTTATTTGGTTGTGCACGAGTCTTTCTGAGAAGTGTGTCTGGTGTTTTGATGAACGATTGTGTCATTTCAATGCAATAAATGCTTTAATGTAGATGTACCTGGGTTTGCAATGAATGCTTTCATTACTTATTTATGATGGGCATTTTTGGAAAGGAAACCAAAGGAAAGTTGTATGCATGTGTGTGCGCATTTGTGCAAGCATGTGTGCATCATTCTGTGTATGTGAGTGTATGCGCGCGTGTGTGTATGGGGGGGGGGGGGGGGCACTCATGATAGGAAAAGGTGGGGTTGCATTATAGTATTGCTAACACTCAGTAACAGAAAAGGCAATAATCAAATTATGCACTGTTTATGGAGTTTGCATTCTACAGTTTCTCTAGACTTGACCGAGCTGAAGAGTACTGAAGGATATGGCAAAGAATCCCACTCTCTTCTTATACATCCTAATCCTTGTGACAGCAACCCCAAACCTTATCATAACTGCCCCATAGTATTATTTTCTTGCAGGAGATAGTTGGCATACTTGTTGACAAAGGCTTATTTTTCTATCAGGATCATATGTAATGTCATGTACTTTAGGTAGGGTCAGGCATTTCGTTAACAATAGAACAGGTAGTAGATCAATTAACTCTTCTGATACTGCATTGTTTTGGACCTGCATAATCCTGGCTGCTGCATTATTTTTGCTAGATAATATAGATTTTTAAAACAAAAACTGTATCAGACATAAGAAACCAGAAAAAACTCTACAATAGAATCAGAATGCATATTATTAATACAACTAGACAAGACAGGCGCAAATGTTCAACCAACTGGCCTTTGTCAAGCATAAATGTAAGATCAAAAACGAACAAAAACCAAATACAAAAATTAGGAGAAAAAGACTAAAAACTTCCCTGCTGCTTCATCCAGTGGGAGAAAAGGATGGATTTTGCTAAATTTTGTATCTGGTTTTTGTTGTTTGTAATCTTACATTTTCACTTGACAAAAGCCAGTTGGTCGAAAATTTGCACCTGTCTTGTCTGGTTGTAGTAAATACGCATTCTGATTCTATTTCATGTTTTTTCTGGTTCCTGTTTGCTTGAACACAGGTGGTCACACTTGTTTTGGATGTTATTATATCAGACATAGCACAAAATTATACATCTGCAAAGTACAATGATGCTTCATCTAAATGAAGAAACGTAACTTATAAAAAAAGATATCTAACTTACAAATGCAATGATAGCCTGGAGCCATCTAGCAGAAGAAGCGATGTCAGTTGACTGGTTCACATCCCAGGTAGTAGTACCCTGAGCTGTTTGATACCCCAAGCTTGGTACTCTTTTCCATCACACTTACGCCGGTGGTGGATTCTGCAACATAAACAGCAAGTTGTACATGATATTTTAAGACATAATCCAGGAGTTTCCATTTTAAATCAATGACAATACTGATAAGGATAATTTCAATGTACAGATTGGGCAGTACGCTTATGAACTATTCTTGAAACACTGAAAAATAAATACTCAACAGAATGATTCCAGGACTTGTCTCAACTAAAACTGAAGGGTAATTTGTGAGCTGAAAAACAGGGTGTTTGTGTTGTAAAAACTTACAGCAAGAAGACTTCTTTCCTTTCTTTTACAGTGACACTGAAAATCTGGACAAAATTACCTTGAATATCAACCATGTATACAGAGTTTGACGGCCTTTGTGAACATATAACCTGAATTATGTAATGGTATACTTGTAAGAATCATGCATATTCATCAATTATCACGCAGATTTGTTCTTTTAACAGTTAAATTGAGCAAAAATTACTTTTCTAATAGTCGAGAATTTTTCTCATCATATTGCAGTACAGATTTTTTTGCTTTTAAACTTTTGAGCACATTTTTTTCATTCTGGATGTGTACATCACATACACTTTGTTCTGGCTCCATTGTGCATGCAACCTGTAGCTGCATGCTCCATTTACGGTAGTGGGTGGATCACAGTTAGTTTGGACTCTAACCCTTTGAGCTGTCTTGGCTTGGGTGACCCTATCAAGACTATAAGGCCCATGCTAGCGTGGTCCATGGATCACAAAATCACAAAGACACACAATTAGCCCCCAACCAACATCAAGGTTGTGATTTATGGGGGGGGGGGGGGGGGGGGGGGTCCAATCTTAATCAGGTTCTCTTTTCAGTTTCCTAAAACCTACTACTATATAGCAAGCCCTACCTTAAACGAAGTGGATATCATTACCATTGTGTGTTCACAGCTCACAGGGTACCATGGCATGGAACAGTATTCATCAATCATAATTTGTTGTAATTTTTAAAATGGGCAAATGGACATGTGATCATCAATACTATTACTGCTGTAGGAACACTTCATCCTTTGACCCCCTCACCCTATCCACTAGCATCCTGCATCATCATCATTTATAGTGAAGCAAAAACATACCCTTTGACTCGCTTGCCCTATCCACCAGCTTCCTGCAGCAGGAAACTGGTGGTTAGGGTAGGGAGTCAAAAGGTTAACTTTGCAGCTATGAGTAGGATGCAGAAGTCAAAGTGTTAACTTGTCGTAAGGTGAAAAGTTCATCATATAAATAATCCAACCTGTGATGTGTCATTTTGCAGTGTACATGTAGTATACTTTACTTAGGAAACACGCTCTTTCTGCAAGGTGGAAAGTTACTGCATAGTCCACTTTGAATGTGTTATTTTGTAAAGATCATATTACCTAGAAAACAGTGATTTCTGCGAAGAGGTGTAATACCACCAAATTCATGTATCTGATGTCTCACTTGAAATACTTAGACATTTAATATCATATTCAGAGAATAAAGTATAAATGTATAATTAGTATTGATAATCTGAATGTGCAAAGTGACATTTTGTTAGTATTGATAAAATGAACAAAGTGACATTATTAGCATTGATAAACTGACATTTTTATAGTATTGATAAACTGACATTTATATATTGATAATGAATGAACAAACGGATCTTTTGTTTTCTTTGATGTGGTATAATTTGATGATTTATTGCACATGGATCATATTTCAGAACAATGAAGTAGCTGCTGATGTTTGATTTGTAACAACTGAATTGAGCCATGTGCTGTCAGCAATAGGTTTGTTTGTATGTGTTTGATGATGTGTGTACATAGCATATTATTCATTGAACCCCTTTTCATTACTGTAGCCACCAAACAGTAACCTGTAAGCAGAATATGTAGCTGCCAACCGCCAGCATACACATACAGACCAACATTGTGAAATCAGTCATCCCTCTCCTCAAACATTTTTGTTCCAGTCAGCTGTTAGGATGGTTGGTTTGAAATGGTTTCTGTTCATGCACCATAACTGTGAGATCAGTTATCATGTTATGTCAGTAGTGTACCATTTGAATGGGTGGCAGTGAAAGGTTAAATGTGCAAAGAGAGAGGACTGTCAATGTGTGTGTGTGTGCGTGCGTGTGCATGTGTGTGTGTGTGTGTGTGTACTTTTCATTGGTCTCCTGTTGCATAAAGTATCAGACAACAGAACTGTTATGCAGTCTCTATATAATTTTTGTCACCTGTGGACTGATTCCTTGTGTCACTACGATGGTTGTAGGTGAGGTATATGGTTGTCATCATCAAGAATTGTTGTGTACATCTTACTGTTGTTGCATTATCACTCTCTTTAATTGTTATGCAGTTTTTCTAGACAGGAAAGAAGACGAGAAAAAGATTGACATGTTTATCAGTATCTTACTAGAAGGACATCGTTCAGGAAAAAACTGTGCACACCCTACTGGTCTATTTGTTGAATGTTTGGAATGACGGAATCCCTGTTCGGTTGCTGCCTACAAGGTGTGGTTATCAAAAGAAAACGAGATGGTGTCAGTGCAGCATTGTACAATGCCAACATTCTGCAGCTTTAAAAATGAAAATGTCTTTTATGTCATTTTGGACACTTCACCTTGGGTACACTTGCACCATACTAAAGGTGCAGCTGCACCTCACCTTCATGTTTGATTTTGCCTGTTTCTTGAAGTTAATTAGAATAATGAATTGATAATTTCGGTTGATGTGATCCGTATTATTTGGTGAAATAATCATTCTTGGGGGGAGAATGTTGGAAGAAGCTGAAGCAAATTTTGAAAGTGGGGTGGGGAAAATGATTTGCATTGACATTTGATTTGCCCAATTTTTTTTAAATGTGTTCAGTGTTTGTTGGCCAAAAATGTGTTATGTTAAATGCATCAATGTGTGAGTGGTGTGTGTGTGTTGTAATGGATCAAGGAATTACAGACTATTAAATAGATGAATCAAACAAAGTGTGTTAGATTTGTTTAGTAATAACTGGAAAGTTTACTGAATATAATGTAATTATGCAGTTCAAAATGAAATTTTATAACCAGCATAATAATTCTTATCGTTTTAGGCTAAGTCAGACCTCTGAATTTGAAACTTCAAATATCAGACTGAATGGCCGGACATACAAAGCTGTACAGTTAAAAAATTTACGGGCTTTGAGGTGCACCCAAAAATATAACACGGCCACCAATGTTTACATGAAAGTAAAAAATCCTAGTGTAAGGCACGTCAGTGTATTAGATGCTATCCAAACTGGGGTGAACAGGAACTCAAAGTGACAGTCTAAAGGTTCATTTTGCACACACACAAAGCCAGAAGTATACAAAAGGAGAACACATATTAAACTCACAAAACAAGACTGGCACAAATTTTCAGCCAACTGGTCCTTTGTCAGGCATACACACAAGACACTTATGAAACAAATTCATTAGATTTCGGACAAACCCAACGATCAGTTAATCCCCTTATCTTTTGTTGAGAGGAACCGGAGAAGATCATTCTGTGCAATAATTTTATATGTTTGGGTGACCCAAGACAAAAAATATATACTCAAGATTCAGCAGGCTATCAGTTTTTTTGTGATATGTTTATTTTGCGTCCTTTAACTTCTGACAACTTTTCAACTGATTTCAAATTTAGTTGTCCGACTGGAATATTTATAGGGCTTTTCCATGTTGTTGAATGTCGAGCAGCTCATTTAAATGCTCAAATATCAAACTGTCATTTAAATGCTCAAATATCAAACTGTATTAAAGTCCACCATTTAATAACTCTTTAGACTCCTGCACCCTGTCCACCAGGATCCTGCACTGTCAGCCATGCTAGCAAAGCAAAAACTTAACTCTTTGATTCTCTCACCCTATTCACCAGCTTCCTGCAGGAAGTTGGTGGATTGGGTGAGGGAGTCAAAGGGTCGTGTTTTTGCTGTTTGTGGTTATGGTGCAGGAGTCAAAGGGTTTAAAATGTTGTGAAGCAAGATGACACTGAAAATCTATTACTTCATGAAGTAATCTGATATTATCAGGTATCATCAATCTACATTTGTGAAAGAAGACAATGCTTTGGATGTTCACGCAAGACAAAGTCAGAGATGTCATCAGATCATGTTAAATTGTGTAAAACTAAAAGACTAGTCTGTTTTTTTCACAGTCCACAGTGGAGTTATCAGCCAACAGATGTCACAAATAATAGTAATATATAATATAATAATAATACCATTCTTACGTATCACTGTAGTTATCACATATAATAACACTATATCATTCTTGTATAGGCACTGTTGTCCAAAATCATGTGGATTGCTGTACTCTGCATGTTTATACATATATTATGTAAGACAGAGTATAACATACTGAAGGTGCTGATTTTACACATGCATACACACACATACGCACACGCATACTCACACATATACAACATACACACATGCATATATGCATACACACACACATACATACACACCCATGCACGCGCGCGCAGCACACACACACACACACACACACACACACACACATGAATGCATACAAGGTCAAACTGTACATACACATACCTATAGTCACAGACATATGCGCACATGAATGATAACACAATGCCACATGATCATTAATCATAAATGACAATACATATACATAAGGTAGTAGAGTATATGATGATACTGTCAGTATTACTCAGGCTGGTGATCATCAATACATATGACAGAGCGCCGACTTCAGATCTGATACAGGTCTACTACTAGAGTTTAGTCCTAACTGTTACCTAGCTGCCCATGTTAATGTTTCCATCATTCTGGTAGTGTCTGCTTTATATTGCATAGGTCCCTTCTTCCACCCAACCCCTCTCCATTTCAAGACCTTGCCAGTGAATAGGGTTTTGTGTAGGCTCAAGGAGTCTGGCAGGTTTGGGTGGAGCGCATATGGAAGTGTCCAAGTGTGACAAATCCTGCTAAAAGTGCAAACATCAAACTTGCTTTATGGTTAATTCAGGATAAACAAATGTACTATTTGGGGGACAACTCAGGATAGAAACATAATATATTCGGGGAAGCAAGAGATTTTTCACAGAATTCTTAGATGTCACCACAGTCATTACAGCTTAGGCTGAATAACAGCATAATGCGTCTCCTTCAGGGTTCTTGTTGTTCTGATTATTTACATAAAACTGTTGTGTGTATTCGTAAATATAATCTGTTGTTACTTATGATGAAATGGTGAAAGATTTCTGGGAAATCTGTTTTGATTGAAAGTTTTCTGGAAAACACGTCACCGATTTCATGATTGGAAAATTTTGATTGAATCATTGATTGAAATCTTTCTGCAAACTTTTAACGTGTGTGTGTGTGTGTGTGTGAGCGTGTGTGAATGGTTTCAGATGATATAGAATAAATGGTTAAATCCTGAAACCAAGGAATTTGTTAGTAAAGTTTGTAACACAATGAATTTTTTGACGATTGTTTGTGATTGTGTGTGTGTGTGTGTGTGCGTGTGCGTGCGTGCGCATGGTGCGTGCGTGTTTTCTATAAATAATGTACTGCTTTCAGGAAAAGCTTGTGTGTTGTGTGGTTCCTTCTTTAGGTGTTCATTTCCAATTCATGTTCATTGTGTGCTTTAGAAAACAATGATTGTACTTGTTCACTTGTGAATAGATGGATAACCGCAGTGAGTGAGAGTGTGTGGAAATAAACAGGTTGTCTTGTGATTTGACAAAAGATTTGATTTGCTGAGACAGGGCTTGTGAGGCGAGTGGCTGAACATAGGTCAGCATGTGGCTGTGTGTGTGTGTCCCTCTCTCCACTCTCCATCAAAGCAGTAGATTGAAATGCACACTGTGAGGCAAGATGATACTGAAAATCTATTACTTCATGAAGTAATCTGATATTATCAGGTATCATCAATGTACATTTGTGAAAGAAGACAATGCTTTGGATGTTCCGCAAGACAAAGTCAGAGATGTCATCAGATATGTTAGTCCTAACTGTTACCTAGCTGCCCATGTTAATGTTTCCATCATTCTGGTAGTGTCTGCTTTATATTTCAGAGGTCCCTTCTTCCACAGGTTGAAATGCCAGTACTGACCTTTTGACTCCCACTCCTCAACCACCAACTGCAAACTTCCCCTTTTCACTTCCTCACCCATGCAGCAGCTTCCTGCAGGAAGTGAAAGGGTCAAGATTTTGGTTTGCTTATTGTAGGTGATAATCTGGGAAGCCAGTGGACAGGATGAGGGGAGAGGAGATCAGTTTGGGTTTGCTATGTAGGTATATCTGGGAAGCAGTGACAGGAGAGGGGAGGGCGATCAAGATTTGGTTTGCTTATTGTAGGTGATAATCTGGGAAGCCAGTGGACAGGATGAGGGGGAGAGGACGGATCAAGATTTGTTGCTTATTGTAGGTGATAATTGGGAAGCAGTGGACAGAGGGAGAGGAGATCAAGATTTGGTTGCTATCATAGTTTAAGGTTAAGTAGCACTGTGTCAGTGTGTGTATGAGCTGCTCTGTGCTTGCTCCTAGTAGCCTACACTGTGTCATTCTGCATTTACATTTGCAGGTAAAAGTACAAATCATCTAAACCGTATGACCTAGAATTCTGCTGCTGGTCTTTTAACCCTTTTGTTCCAGGGAGCTGGTGGGCAGGGTGTGGGAATGAAATAGTTAAAACCAGCCATGATATGAAATATTTTGCTTTGAAAATGTGGAATACATGATCATGTCGTTTGGAAGTCATATACACTGTGTGTATAATTTTGATTTTTCATTGACCATGATTCTTTGTAAGTAGCTGCTTGCGTGAAACGCTGATGTGTTCACTTAACATGAAGGCAAGTTTTAGTACATTTGTATTCAACTAAACTGTACCTTGTTGGAGCGATATATGTGAGTGATGCAGCATTTTCAGGACCTGTATAGAAAGTGTGTTTTATGACTTGTATACATGTATAATTTCATGTGATAATTTTATCATTTTGTAAGCAGACTCCCACCTGTTAAGCTGAAGTGTAGTGTTGGCAGGTGTTTTTTTTTAACTCGGTGTTGTTGTTTTTGTTGTTGCTGTAGTGTGAAGGATATTAACAGTTAGAAAGCTGCAGGCTGGCGAGTGTTAATCTGAAACTCATAAGCCTCGATTACATTTGTGTGCAAACTCGATTGCTAATGCAAACTCTCAAGTCTTTTAATCTGCAAGCACAAATACAAACGCTAATTTTCGATTATATTTTTGTTCAAAATCAAATTGCTAATACTAATTCAAAATTTTATGTTTGCATTCAATTTCTAATGCAAAAAACTAGTAATTCAGATTATATTCATGTTCCAATTCAAACAGTAATTCAGCATTATATTTGTGTTAATTCAAATGCAAACACTACTTCATGATTTTATTTGTCTTGATTCAAATTTGATCATGTCTGAAATCAACTGTGAACACTAATTCATGATTTCATTAATTTAAATGCAAACACAAGTTTACAGTTATGTTTATTATGTTAATCCAAATGCAAACACTGTTCACTATTATATTTGAGTTAATTCAAATCCAAACACTAATAAAAAAAAAAAATATATATATATATATATATTTGTGTTCATTCCATACATAGCATACATAATTTATAGAAAAAAAAAGATGATAAGAATGAAAATTCCTATCATTCTTAACAATAAGAAGACCCACACACAGTGAACAGCCTATACTGTTTAACTAATCATGTTACAAAATGAGAACATTATCTTGAGCAAAAATGGCATTTGAAAAGAAGAAAGAAAAAAAAAAACAGAAAAAGGAAAAGATGCTCTATTTATCTGCTTGCATGTGAATCATGCTCTCTATTTATCTGCTTGCATGCGAATAATTTTTATTGTTACTGTTGCTGAAAGCCAGCCAACTGTGCAGTGCCACATATCAGGGCTATAACCATTTAAAAAAAAAATCCTCCATTATAAAAAAAAAAAAAAAAACACTTAGAAAATTAAGTACATATGAATGCATTCGCACCATCCAATTTATCACCAAAGGATTTTAAGAAATATACCTGAACACAAAGGTAAACATAGATAAGGGCACTAAAATATAAAAACGGGCATAATTACCCTGAATTGTTTCTGCACATCACATTTCCTTAGAGCCCAAATTGCGCTTAATTAATACATGTAATTATCAGTCCTGAGAGAAAGTAGTACTTGGACACAGATGATACAGCTGAATGGACCAGCAAGGCAGAAAACGATAGGAAGAAATGACAGAAAGCAAAGGAGGAAGAAAGAAACAAAGAGAGTGACAGAAAAGAGGAAATTTCTAGCACAGAATTTCCAGGGATATTATTTATGTGAAAGAGCCTCCGGCATACCCATGGCCAATAACAAGGCAAATCCACATGTATCTCTAAATGCAAACTAATTGCTCTGTGGTACAGTTACAATAAATGTGCATGTATTACAGACCACATGTGGTACAGTTACAATAAATGTGCATGTATTACAGACCACATGTGGTACAGTTACAATAAATGTGCATGTATTACAGACCACATGTGGTACAGTTACAATAAATGTGCATGTATTACAGACCACATGTGGTACAGTTACAATAAATTGCATTATTACAGACCACATGTGGTACATTTACAATAATGTGCATGTATTGCAGACCACATGTGGTACAGTTACAATAAATGTGCATGTATTACAGACCACATGTGGTACAGTTACAATAAATGTGCATGTATTACAGACCACATGTGTACAGTTACAATAAATGTGCATGTATTACAGACCACATGTGTACAGTTACAATAAATGTGCATGTATTACAGACCACATGTGGTACAGTTACAATAAATGTGCATGTATTACAGACCACATGTGGTACAGTTACAATAAATGTGCATGTATTACAGACCACATGTGGTACAGTTACAATAAATGTGCATGTATTACAGACCACATGTGGTACAGTTACAATAAATGTGCATGTATTACAGACCACATGTGGTACAGTTACAATAAATGTGCATGTATTACAGACCACATCTGTAAGCTTGTTTCACCGATGCGATTGTTTTGCCCTGGCTCACATCTAACGTTTTGCAGAAGCAGTGGGTGTGGAATTTATTCAGAGCAGGGAAGTGAACCACTGTCTTGGAAAAAAAAAACCCAACTGGAACTGAAGTTTGTGTTTGCACATCAATGTAATCATGGCATTCCTGTTTTATATGTCTACCTCTCTACATCTGTGACTATTCACATTTATTTCAAATATGTTTTCTTGCTCATAACTTTGTGTGTTTGGCTGGCCAGGATCTAGTTGTTTTCCTGATTTTAAAAGGAAAAGATGATTAATATCAGAGGGAAAGGATGTGCCAATGATTATTAATATTATTACGTGTGGCAGGCAAGGCTGTGTAGGTTTGGATATTTCCGTGAACTGTAATGATGCAGTACAACCTTTCACTTCCTCACCTGGTCTTCCAGAATGCTGCAGGAAGCTGGTGGATGGAGTGAGGCAATGATAGAAAGGATGACTGATATTTTAGAGAAGACTGATATTTAAGAGAAGAATGAGTTAACTTGTTTGCAGATTCATCTGGACACATAACAAGACATGTGTGTTTATGAATACACCGTGTTGTGAGTTGCCATCTTCTCATTAGTTCACTTCAACAAGGGAAGGAACTGATACAAACAAAAGAAGAAGAAATGTGGGTGGGTTTGGGGGTATGCTCCCCTGGAAAAGGTTTTTGTAAGGAATTGAAATCCGTACAGTTTGGCCTATTTAACAGACATCAAATCATACATTCACAATATCTACAAAGGTTGGGGTTTTTTTTTCAATTATTTCCATACATACACATATTAGATTATAAATCATATCCGTTATACTAACTCTACATTGATTAAAAGGAAAAAATCCTGGATATGGATTTTCTGAGGAAAGGGCTCATGTTATTTGAGGAAATTTATTCTTTCTACCACAGAAATCTGAATCCAAGGAGAATTTTCACCCTCGTAGTAATCTAGGCCCAGGTGACAACACATTTTGACCTCTTAGAAGCATTCTAAATGTTAAAATTAATTCCAGTTTTACATTATGTTCTTGCCGAAACATTGAAACATTTTCAGCATTTTCAATGTTTTGTGAGGATTGTAACACATCATGCTACTGGGCCTTGAATTTCTGTTGTTTCATAAACATCAGACAATTTTCATTTAAAATTCAACATTTTTACAGTCATTTGTTATATAGCACGCATCTGTGATTGTCAGTTCCTTTGTTAACATTACACAGAACGTCTACCCACCCACATTTTCTTAGGTTCAAAATCAAATACTTTTACAATCAGTTATAATAATTATCTGTCAGTTGCTCAGTAAACATTACAAGGAATCTTCTTCCAATTTGTCAGTCATATATCACCAAGGAATTTTCTTCTTTATCATTTGCAGACAACTCTTTGCAAAACATTTGAATATCTTTTGTTTTTTTGTTGTATTGTCTCAGGTACATGATTTTTAAACTGTTACCAAAAGGTTTATTGTTATATTTATTCAATTGAAAAAAATGGAAATTACAAGAAAAGTCATGAAATGCATCAATTTTAAGTCCTGAAAGAGAAATTTGGTGTGGATCAAATTCTTTTAAGGTAGCTGTAAACTGTGAAAAAAGTTTGTGAGGTACTACACCTTGCGGACTGAAATGATTCTACTCTGGCTGCCAGGCTGTTGACAGAGCCACAGACACAGGATCTGATGATGTCTTTAAGCTCAGTGCCAGCATGCAACCTAAAACCTGGCCTGTTGGCTGCCCACCGTAAGGTTCCAGTCATTCTGCTGGTGTCAGCTGAGTGTTTCTTGTCCTGTGCCCCTCCATCTCTTTCTGCGATCTGCCCGTCTCAAGGCCTTGCCAGTACAAGGTTTTGCATAGGCTCAAACAGTCTGCCAGATACTTACTGGCACATCTGGTTGGAGCACATATGGATAAGCAATTAATCCTTCTAGAACAAAGTTCAAACTCTGACTACACTCTCATTTTTCACTGGAAATTGCTTGCTCATCCAACAACCTGTGTACTTGACTATGGTTTTCATCTGTACAAATGAAATCACAAATCTTATTGATCTTTTTCCATTTCATTTATATTGCTCAGTTAAAACACATCCTTCATAATTATTGTTTCTTGTTGAAGTTATTGAAAAGGGACAGTGATCATGCTGACTGCTTCAGCAAGAGAAAAAATGTGTGCTGAGAGTCAGTGTGTGTTTGTGTGATGGGGGGTGGGGAGGGTGTCGATTTTCAGCAACTGATACTAACCAGCACAAATGTATGGAGCAGAGGCTGAAAAGAAGACACTGTTTTCCGACAACTGTAAGCATGGATTATAGACACTGCTGTAGCTTGCTAATGAGACAATGATTTTGTGTGGCCCTGTGCTGTTTTCTCTTTGTATACTAACAAACTGCCTCTGTAAGGATTTTTACACGTCTTAAAAATGTGAGGACTGAAAATGAAGAAATAAAATATTTATCCACAGATTTTGTTTTCAAAAGAATCATCAGCAGATTTTGTCCATTATTCTTGTGTTTATTGTCCAGAATCTGGACACTGGATAAACATACTTTTTAATGGGCGTGGGTAAAAATAATTTTCCCAGGGAAGTATGCACTCAGAGCCCCCCTACATTCTTTTGTAGAAACTCTCCTCTACCAAGATCATAATACGCCCCTGATGATGGTAATAACATTTCAGACAATACTGGTTTGCATACCACAGTACAAGTTGACCCCAAACCCTAGGCTTTGTTCGAGACATCAGATAGCAAGGAGCTCAACAGTATCTATAGCCTAAAAGAACAAACCTGTCCTGTACTACTTGCAGGTTTCTGGAGTCTGGAATTTCTTCCAGAGGATTTATGGTACTTTGACAATGCCATTTTTTTTTTTTTTTTTTTTTGTTGCTCCATTCAAATCTGCCAGTTATTATCTTGCTAACTCATGTGTTGGCAAGATGTTGAAGTGGAGAGGGGGGCGAGATCTTTACAACGTCGACTCCACAATGATTGGAGCATGGACATGGGTAGCGAGCAAGCCAACTTTTTGTCCTTTTGGACTCCTGGACCCTATCCACCAACTGCAAAAACTTAACTCTTTGACAGCCTCACCCTATCCACCAGCTTCCTGAAAGGCTGTCAAAGAGTTAAGTTTATGCGTTGTTATCATGGTTGACAAGGCAGGATGCTCATCATCAGGGTGCAGAAGTCAAAGGGTTATGTTGCAGGGTGGGAGTGAACACAAGACTCAAGATTCTGGTCCCCAGCTGTATGAAAAGAGCACAGCCAGTTCCCATAGAAAAGTACAGTGGCCCACATGGGGATCAAACCCACAACTTCCATGCTATTGGCATGGCACGCTAACCGACTGAACTACGGGCCATTTTCAGTTTGCTGGGGAGGGAGGTGGTGAGAACCTCATGAAGTATGAACAGTTCCTCAAGTCAGCTCTCTGAGAGCGATTCATGCTCCGTACAGCTGTTATCGTCCATGTCCCAAATCAGGGCTGGGCATCCGCTCACAGTTGGCGGGACTGAAGGCAGCACGCACCACATGTCTGGAGAACATGTGGGGAGAGGGGAGGGGGGTCATTGGTGCGCTTAATGTGTGTGTATGTGCATATGTGTGTGTGTGCGTGCGTGTGTGTATATGTGCATGCGTGTGTGTGTGTATGCACGCATATATGCTGCGAGCTATGTTTTCTCCCTTTTATGTTGTGCAAACTTGGTTCTAAGTGTTTCTGGCAGGCCCAGAATACATGTTGTCTACAATATGCTTGCTTGTTGAAGTCCGCCTTTTGCATAAATCATTTACTTAGTAATATGTCAAAAGGTTGTACATCTTCTTCTTGTTTTGTTGGTGGGGTTGGGGGATGTTTTATACATGATTTTTTCTTCACTTGTATTTCATTTTTTAATGCTCTAACAAATAGCAGAAAACATTTGTTGTGTGCTTTTATGTCATTAGCATTTTGACTTGTGGATATTACCTTCTTTCTTCTCATTCACTATCACACCTGGAGTTTAGTATTGAGAATGAAATAGGTCATCTTGTGTAAAGCACCCACAGGCCTGTACACCTTCTCCCACAGGCTGAAAGGCGACAGACACATCTCCTCCATCAGTGACTGGTAGCTCTCACAGTCCTGGAGGATGTTTCTGCTGACTGATCAGCTTCTCCACAGTGGTACGGGAACTGGGGGGGGGGGGTATTGGTACAAGTCAGATGTCAACATTACTGCGATTATTGCGTAACTATGATTTTGACTTATGTGTCGTACTTGGTGGAGTCATCAAGAAAAGAAGACTCTTTAGGTTGACTCTAGTCCAACTTTGTGATGAGACTATGTGAGAGGTGTTTCTCAAGCTAGAGAGAGCACCAGCAACCTTGAAACAACACTACTTTTTTTTTCTGTGGTCATATTGTGATTCATTAAATAATTCTCCATCACTAGAAAGCATACATTGTAAAACCTTTAACACAGATCTAAAGCCACTTTTAGAGATGACTTGTGGCCCATACAGTACCCCAGTCTGCGACAGAGTTCTGTAACACTGGGGTCCAGCCACTGAACCGAGAGTGATTTTTCATGATCATCTTTTTCATGCACGGGGTTTTTAAAGCCATGTTGGGACGGTTGTTTGATGTTTTTCTTGTTATCGAGTGTCACCTGCCCAATTATTATGTCAACTTGTGTCCGTATGATTTTGACAAAACTTTAGACTGGTGTTCTTCCGTGTTATGGAAAATGATGTGTGTGTGTAGTTGTGTCACACGTGTATGTACCCAGCTCACCCAAATGCGTAATCGTAATAATTACTCCAGTTACTACTGTTTTGACCTTCAGTTCCCTTGCCTTATCCACGAGCTTCCTGCAAGTAAGCTGGTGGATAGGGTGAGGGAGTGAAAGGGTTAGCTGATTGTGTAGATTGATGTGTATGCCATGCATTCTCTCTGGTTGAAAGGGAGACAACTTTGCTTGTCCGACTTTTGTCTGGAAATTGAATAAAACAAACAGATACACGGTGGTGTGTGTGTGCCATGTGCGCGTGTGCGTGGGTCTTTAGAGTATGTATTTGCGTGCGCACATGCATTTGTGTTTGTATGTGTGCGCATGTGTGCACGCACATTGTGTGTGTGTGTGTGTGTGTGTGAAGAGAGAGCTCTTATCAATGAAATTAAACCAGAAATTTTTAAAGAAAAACACAGCACTCCAAGACAATTCCTTATGTGCTTCATCTAAGTATGTTAATGATGATCTAGCAGACCCCTTGACCCTGTGCAAAACCTTGATGAGCAAACGGTATGGTCTTGAAATGGGAAGGGGGAAATCTGAAACACTGACACCACCATAACCCTTTGACTCCGGCACCCTATCCACCAACAGCAAAAACTTAATCCTTTGACTCCTTCTCCCTATCCATCAGCTTCCCGCAGGAAGCAGGTGGATAGGGTGAGGGAATCAAACGGTTTTTAAGTTTTTGCTTTGCTAGCTTGGTTGACAATGCAGGTGGGGGGGGGGGGGGGTCAAAGGGTTAAGGTGGTCATAGCAAAAGCCAGTCAGCATGTTACAAGGGCAGAGCTTGAACCTAAGACATCAAAAATGCAGTATAAGGTTCTAACAACTGAGCCACCCAACAAACCTGTGGCTTAACCCTTTGACTCTCACTCCTTATCCACCAACTGCAAAAACTTAACCCCTTGACTCCCTTCCCTGACCCTATCCAGCAGCTTCCCTGGTGAGGGAGTCAAAGGGTTAAGTTTCTGCTTTGCTATCATTGATGACGTTGCAGAATGCCAGTGGACAGGGTTAGGGAATCAAAGGATCATGGAAATATTTACATAAAGCACCAATACCTGTACATATGGAAAAAAACCCAGAGTATTCAATCTAGTGGAACAGAACCGCACCATCCTTACCACACCTGTTCTGTTGTTCCAACTTCTGCACCGCTCCAGTGACGCTTTTCCCATGCTATTCATTCATCAACAAACCAGCAACCCCAATGCCAGGAATCCCACTGCAGCCAGAGATATCAAGCCACCATCAGGCCCTCACTCTTGAGGAGACCCTGCACTACCAACAGTGCTTGTTATGATCCAGCTTACTAAGGGTGCTGTCTACTAAGCCCTCGACTAATGACTGTAATCGTTCTATCACAGAGCCAGAATGAATGTGAGATCTCCATCACTACAGGGACCACTACTACGGCTGTCCAGTGACAGTCTCCATGAACCATTGAAACCAAAGACCCAAAATGAATTCACCCCAGACACAAAAGTGGTAGAAAAGACCAAAACTGCTGTCTCAGAACCGTCAGCCTGGAATACACTTCTGCCTTCACCTAACACTTACCCTTTCTGCTTTTAAATCCAATTTAAAAACCCACTTCTTTTCCCAACAATGAATTCTACAACAACTACTTCTTTCCCTCAGTCTGTGTATTAAATATTGTAAGGTGGTCTTTGCTGATTGCATGCGTATGCCTGGTGCATGAATGCACTTTGATTTGAATTGTCAAGATTTGGCACCATATAACTACTGTAATTATTATTATTATTATTATCATTGTTATTATAATCATTAAGCTGGGTCAACTTTCATGATGCCATCTATAATGAATTGATGAGTTCATGATGATGGGGAAGATGCCAACACTTAAAATCTTTTCCTTTTGTGGGCATGTGGAAGACTTCACACTGACAGCAGATTTGAACATGTGTTGAACATGATCTGATCCCACCGGATCCTTGACATCTAACAGGGGAGCTCCACTGCCAAATCAGACGTCAGCAGGGTTGTTTTGCTTTTTGCTTTGTTTTTCATGGGTCTCCAACTCCTAGGGCCACTCAACTGTACCAGTGGGACTGAAAGTGTAGACTGCCTCCGCCTCCTCCATTCTTCTTCTTTTTTTTTTTATAACATAGTAATTAAGATGGTTTCGCTCCGTTTTCAGAGGTGTGCATGCTGGATATTTTTGTGCTTCTCTAAATCACATAACACTGACATACCTTACAGGATCTTTAACATGTGTAGGCCTACTTGATGTTAGTGTCTGTGTATGTATACACACAAAGTGGGTTCAGGCTCTACCAGGCGAGCATTTGTGCTGACTGGAAGACAGGAAAAAATCACCCAGCAGATGAAACTTGAGCAGGTTTGAACTTAGACCTTCCAACTGGAAAAGCAATGTCCTAACCATGGTCAAAGTTAGTGGGCTGTAAGATCCAACAAACCTGTAGACAGTGTCAAATCAGATGTTTCATAAACATTTCCTACAATTAGCCACACTACCAATGAGGTGTATAGAAGTCTTTATCAACATTTCCTACACACACTACCAATGAGGTGTATGGAAGTCTTTATCAACATTTCCTACACACACTACCAATAGGTGTATGAAGTCTTTATCAACATTTCCTACACACACTACCAATGAGGTGTATGGAAGTCTTTATCAACATTTCCTACACACACTACCAATGAGGTGTATGGAAGTCTTTATCAACATTTCCTACACACACTATCAATAAGGTGTATGGAAGTCTTTATCAACATTCCTACACACACTACCAATGAGGTGTATAGAAGTCTTTATCAACATTTCCTACACACACTATCAATAGGTGTATGGAAGTCTTTATCAACATTTCCTACACACACTACCATATGTAGAAGGTGTATAGAGGAGAAGTCTTTGTCAACATTTCCTACACACACTATCAATAAGGTGTATGGATGTCTTTATCAACATTTCCTACACACACTACCAATGAGGTGTATGGAAGTCTTTATCAACATTTCCTACACACATACCAATAGGTGTATGGATGTCTCTATCAACATTTCCTACAATTAGCCACACTACCAATGAGGTCTATGGAAGTTTGTTCAAGAGGGATTCAGCACACTCACACAATTCCATATGCTCTCCACCCAATTTGCCATCTGTTATCTGACAGACTCCTCAAGCTTGCACAAACCCCTGTACGTTAGCAAGGTCCCGAAATGGAGGGTGTGTGGAGGAGGGGGGAAGAGGACAGGAAGTATAAAGACTAAGCCGACACCACCAGAATGACTGGAACATCACCAGGATAGGCAGGAACAAGCCCTGTATTTTACATAGCAGGCAGGGATTGATTAGAGACAACAGATCTTGAGTCCATAGTTCTGTTCTAAGTAAGAGTAAGGATGTGTGCAGAACTGTCAGCCAGCATGGCAATAATAATAATAATAATTACAATATTTATATAGCCTAAATCTTGATAAAATCAAATCTAAGCGCTGAAACAGACACACACGCACGCACGCACGTACGCCCACACACACACACACACCACACACCACACACCACACCACACACCCCACACACACACACACACACACACACACACACGGCTATAAATGGGGAGAAAGAATAAAAGCAAGAATAAAAGCAATGGAAAATTATAGAGAGCATATCATATACAATTATATATTATAACAATGTGATTCCCCTCCCAGCGGAGACAGACTGCAGAGGGGGGTTGAGTGAGGTTAGGATTTTATGCAGAGGAGAAAAGGTGAGTTTTGAGAGCGGACTTGAAGGAGACAAAAGTAGGTTGCTGACGGACTGAGAGAGGAAGTTTGTTCCAGGAGAGTGGACCAGAAACAGAGAAGGCTCGTGGACCTATAGGTATTGAGCTTAGTGCGTGGAAAGCGAAAAGTCAGAGGATCGGAGGCAAAGCGGAGGGTACGTGAGGGAACATAGATCTCAAGTAGGCTTGACAGGTAATCGGGGGCTGCGTTACTGAGGCTTTTGTAGCACATGGTGTCTAGTTTGTACTGTATGCGCTTTGATACAGGGAGCCAGTGAAGTTGTGCCAGGAGAGGAGATACGTGGTCAGCTTTCTTCTTTTTGAGTACAAGGCGTACAGCATTGTTTTGAATGCGCTGTAGGATGTGAATGGTGGAGGCAGGAAGACCAGACAGGAGTGAATTGCAATAGTCAATGCGAGACAATATGAAGGAGAGAACGAGTTTTGCAGTTGTTTCGACAGAGAGATACTTCCTGATCAGGCTTATACGATGGAGATGATAGTAGCAAGATCTGGCAGTTTGAGAAACAAAGTTGTTCATGGAGAGGGTAGAGTCAATGCAGACACCAAGGTTTTTAGCTGAATCAGATGAATTGTTACATAATGGGAAGAGAAAGAGGAGGCAGCTGAGAAAGTTTCTGACGGGTGCCAATGAGGATAGCTTCTGTCTTGTCGTCATTAAGCTGAAGTTTATTGTGTGTCATCCAGTTCTTAATGTCCGAGTAACACTCAGTGGTGCGAGCCAACAGGCGCTGTATATTATCAGGTGAGTCACTGTCTTGAAGTTGGGTGTCATCAGCATGAAGTGGTGTTTTATAGAGTGGGAGTTGATGATGGTGGACAGGGGGGAGGTGTAAAGAGTGAAAAGAACAGGGCCAAGGACAGATCCTTGTGGAACACCACAGGTCAGGTATGCAGGTTGAGAGTAAGTGCCGGAAAAATGTGTTTGATAGATATGAAGTGAACCAGGAGAGAGCAATGTCAGAGATGCCAAAAGTATGATGAAGTCTAGAAAGGAGAATACCATGGTCAATGGTATCAAAGGCTGCAGACAGATCAAGGAGTGTGAGGAGAGAGACTTTGCCAGTATCAGTTGCAAGGAGGAGATTGTTGAGAATGTGTAGTAGGGCAATTTCAGTGCTATGGCACAGGCGGTAGGCTGACTGGAAAGGATTGAGGAGATTGTTGGCAGACAGGTGAGAGTTCAGCTGGTTGAGGACGACTTTTTCAAGGAGTTTTGACAAGAAAGAGAGATTTGAGATAGGCCGGTAATTTTTCAGTTCATTTGGGTCTAAATTGTGTTTCTTGAGGAGAGGGTGAACAATAGCAGACTTGAAAGAATCTGGGACAGTTCCAGTTTGAAGAGAAGTGTTGATGATGTCAGTGATGAATGGGAGGAGAGTAGGGAGACAGTCGGAGTAGAGAGAACCTGGAAGAGGATCCAGTTCGCAGGTTTTGAACGACATGGATTGATTGTGTTGAAAATTTCTTCTTGTGAGACTGGGGTAAAAGTAGTAAGAGGTGTGCCAGAGAAGGAAGGGTCAGGTGGGCATGGTTGACAGGGTGTCCTGTCAAGCCTGTCACGAAGAGTTTGTATTTTGGTGGTGAAATACTTGGAGAATACAGATGGGAGTTCTTCATTTGTATGTTTTGTTGGGAGAGGTAAATCTTTTCGTGTGCCAAGGAGATGATTCATGGTTGTAAAGAGTTCTTTTGAAGAAGAGGCATTCAGGATTTTAGTTTGGAAATAGCTTGTTTTTGCAGATGCAATGAGGGTGGATACTTTTGTTTTAGAGGCTTGGAAAAGTTGCCTGTGTACAGTGAGTTTGGATTTGCGCCAGCGCGCTCTGCTCTGCGGCGGGCACGTTTTGCACAGGCAATCTCATGAGTGAGCCAGGGGGTAGGGGGGCGGTCAGGTAAAAGACGGGTTGTGGCTGAGCATGAATGTCCAGAAGATGGTGGAGAGTAGTATAGAAATCATCGGCAAGGTTATGTGACTTTTCAGAAAGGAGATGGGAGGCATCAGATGAAAATGTGGAGAGGTCGATAGATTTGAGATTGCGTCGAGTCACTGTGTGCGTGGTACGGGAAGGAGGAGAAATGTCAAGAGAACAGAGAATTGCAGAGTGGTCAGATGGAAGGGCTGAAGTTAGACGGGTAGAAAGAACTAAGCAGTTGTCAGCAGCTGAATTGTGGTGATCACGAGAAATGATCCAGTCAAGAATGTGACCTTTTTGATGGGTTGGTTCAGAAATGTGTTGAGTCATATTGTGATTGGACAGAGAGTTGATGATGTCTTGTGTCATAACGGTGAGTGTTGTCATAGTGGACATTGATGTCACCTAGAATGATGAGATTTCCAGGTAAGAGGCAGTAGTGGTCAAGCAGTTGGTCAAAGTCAGAGAGAAACGTGGATGTGGTGAGTTTGTTGGCAGAGCTAGGTGGAGATCGATAGACACAGGAGAAGGTGATGGGGTGAGGGGTGGATTGGAAGGATACTTCAACGTGCTCGAAAGAAGGATGGGAGAAAGGCAGAGACTGCGAGAAAGATAGGCGGGAATGGAGTGAGTCGTTGTAGAGGATGGCGATACCGCCACCTCGGGATGAGCGATGGAAAGAAGCAAGCCTGTAACCACTCGGAGTGAGGCTAGCATGTATAGGTTCATGACCAAGGGGGTTAAGCCATGTCTCTGTGATAAAAGCAATGTCAACATGCTCATCTGCAATAAAGTCAGCAATGACTTCGGCTTTGCCATCTTGCATGTTGACTGAGCGTAAAAAGGCATAGTTTTAGTTTATCACAGTCATATGGCGGTGGCCAAGGTGGCGACGAAGGCGGCACCGACGGGACAAAAGACGAAGGCGACACCAGCGGGGCAGAAGACGAAGGCAGCAACGATGGAACAGAAGACGAAGGCGGCACCCGCAGGACAGAAGACGGAGGCGGCACCGGCGGGACAGAAGACAAAGGCAGCATCGGCGGGACAGAAGACGAGGGCAGCGCCGGCGGGACAGAAGATGAAGGCGGCACCGGCGGGACAGAAGGTAAGGCTGCACCGGGGGACAGAAGGTGAAGGCAGACCCGCCAGCCAGGAGGAGGAGAAGGTGAAGGCGGTACTATCAGGATAGAAGGCGAAGGTGAAGATGGCAGAGGAGGAGACGAAGTTTGCAGAAGCGAGGTCGAGGGCAGAGGGCAGTGGAGGAGACGAAGAAGCAGAAGACGAAAAGTGGCGTCGGGCTGGCACAGCAGGAGGCAGGTTGTGCCAAAGACGGTGGAGACGTCCACCACGACAGGATAGCGCAGTGCGGGGCTTGCAACACAGCCCCAATGTACGTATGCGCTGGTAGACGCCTCCACCGAGGTAGCATTTGCTGTGTTTAAAAAGTGTCAGTCCAATTTGTTTTAAGAAAGGACGGATCCATAATTGAGAGCCAGTCAGGAGAGGATGAATGTTTGCAGGTTGGTGTGTGGGTTGGTCAGTTCACAACAATTGAATCGGAGAACAACGAAGGTTTGGGAGCTGTAGCGTTGGGCGAACACAGTAGGCTAAAATGTTAACACAGTTCACAGATTAAATGTCCGACCTGAGCGGCAGGATTAAAATGACGAAAAGTAGGCATACGAAACTCCAAAATCAGATTATCCGGTAAAATATTCAAAATTTAAAAAAAATATTTACATCACCATTTGTCGGGACCCAGAGGAATAAACTAATATAAAATTCAATGCACAAAATCAAATAGAACCACGATAAAATCACTGTAAAATACCACACACACTTTTGCTGCCTGCTGGCGCGACATCTACTACCAAGATCTGATGACCATTGCCAAGAGAAGAAAAATAAGTGGTCATTCAATTCTATTCAGTTCAATATAAATACATATCTCAAAAACAGCAAGTTGCATACAAATGCTGATATGGTGTCAATTTCAACTTGTGTTAAAATGCATGTATGCAGTCAAGTGCGCGTGTGTGCGCGCACTCACATACACACACCCTCACCTACTGAGGGTCCACACAAATGATCATTTAGATTTTTTTTTTTTTTTTACTAAAATGCTTTGAGCTCTCACGCACACGCGCACGCGCACGCACACACACGCGCACGCACGCGCACCGCACACACACACACACACACACACACACACACACACACACACACAACAATTTTTCTCTGTCTGTCTCTCTGACTTCTGTAGTGTATCTCCTCCCCGTCTGTTCTCCAGACCACTGAAGAAGGGGGATAAAACTGGTTTCCTTCGTACTGAAGTTACACGCTAACCAAGAACCAGTTGTTTCCCTTGTTCTAACAAAAAAAATGTTCGGGTCAATGATACAGCTCTATGACTGCACTCTGCACTACAATTGTTTACAAAATAAATCAGACAATCAAAGCTGCCGAAAGCCACAATGTTAGTAGGCCAGTGAGAGCAGCAAGAGGTCCTGATAATACTCCACACTGGTCACAACAGGTTCAACACCCACATGAACCCCAAGTTGACACTGACGCCTTCACCAACCTGCCCCCAGCGGTCATGAGGACCAAACAGCTGAACATATATTGTAGTGATGTCACCTCTGTCAATAGACTGACAGTTTTTACAACACCTGTGTCAACAGACTGACAGTTTTTACAACACCTGTGTCAACAGACTGACAGTTTTTACAACACCTGTGTCAAGTAGACTGACAGTTTTTACAACACCTCTGTCAAGTAGACTGACAGTTTTTACAACACCTCTGTCAACAGACTGACAGTTTTTACAACACCTCTGTCAACAGACTGACAGTTTTTACAACACCTGTGTCAAGTAGACTGACAGTTTTTACAACACCTCTGTCAAGTAGACTGACAGTTTTTACAACACCTGTGTCAAACAGACTGACAGTTTTTACAACACCTCTGTCAACAGACTGACAGTTTTTACAACACCTCTGTCAAGTAGACTGACAGTTTTTACAACACCTGTGTCAAGTAGACTGACAGTTTTTACAACACCTCTGTCAAGTAGACTGACAGTTTTTACAACACTTCTGTCAAGTAGACTGACAGTTTTTACAACACCTCTGTCAAGTAGACTGACAGTTTTTACAACACCTCTGTCAAACAGACTGACAGTTTTTACAACACCTCTGTCAACAGACTGACAGTTTTTACAACACCTCTGTCAAGTAGACTGACAGTTTTTACAACACCTGTGTCAACAGACTGACAGTTTTTACAACACCTCTGTCAACAGACTGACAGTTTTTACAACACCTGTGTCAACAGACTGACAGTTTTTACAACACCTCTGTCAAGTAGACTGACAGTTTTTACAACACCTCTGTCAAGTAGACTGACAGTTTTTACAACACCTGTGTCAAACAGACTGACAGTTTTTACAACACCTGTGTCAACAGACTGACAGTTTTTACAACACCTCTGTCAAGTAGACTGACAGTTTTTACAACACCTCTGTCAAGTAGACTGACAGTTTTTACAACACCTCTGTCAAGTAGACTGACAGTTTTTACAACACCTGTGTCAAGTAGACTGACAGTTTTTACAACACCTCTGTCAAGTAGACTGACAGTTTTTACAACACCTCTGTCAAGTAGACTGACAGTTTTTACAACACCTCTGTCAAGTAGACTGACAGTTTTTACAACACCTCTGTCAAACAGACTGACAGTTTTTACAACACCTCTGTCAAGTAGACTGACAGTTTTTACAACACCTCTGTCAAGTAGACTGACAGTTTTTACAACACCTGTGTCAACAGACTGACAGTTTTTACAACACCTCTGTCAAACAGACTGACAGTTTTTACAACACCTGTGTCAAGTAGACTGACAGTTTTTACAACACCTGTGTCAAACAGACTGACAGTTTTTACAACACCTGTGTCAACAGACTGACAGTTTTTACAACACCTCTGTCAAACAGACTGACAGTTTTTACAACACCTGTGTCAAGTAGACTGACAGTTTTTACAACACCTGTGTCAAACAGACTGACAGTTTTTACAACACCTGTGTCAACAGACTGACAGTTTTTACAACACCTGTGTCAAACAGACTGACAGTTTTTACAACACCTGTGTCAAACAGACTGACAGTTTTTACAACACCTGTGTCAACAGACTGACAGTTTTTACAACACCTGTGTCAACAGACTGACAGTTTTTACAACGCCTGTGTCAACAGACCGACAGTTTTTACAACACCTGTGTCAACAGACTGACAGTTTTTACAAAACCTGTGTCAACAGACTGACAATTTTTACAACGCCTGTGTCAAACAGACTGACAGTTTTTACAACACCTGTGTCAAACACACTGACAGTTTTTACAACACCTGTGTCAAACAGACTGACAGTTTTTACAACACCTCTGTCAACAGACTGACAGTTTTTACAACACCTGTGTCAAACAGACTGACAGTTTTTACAACACCTGTGTCAAACACACTGACAGTTTTTACAACACCTGTGTCAAACAGACTGACAGTTTTTACAACACCTCTGTCAACAGACTGACAGTTTTTACAACACCTGTGTCAAACAGACTGACAGTTTTTACAACACCTCTGTCAACAGACTGACAGTTTTTACAACACCTGTGTCAAACAGACTGACAGTTTTTACAACACCTCTGTCAACAGACTGACAGTTTTTACAACACCTCTGTCAAACAGACTGACAGTTTTTACAACACCTGTGTCAACAGACTGACAGTTTTTACAACGCCTGTGTCAAACAGACTGACAGTTTTTACAACACCTCTGTCAAACAGACTGACAGTTTTTACAACACCTGTGTCAACAGACTGACAGTTTTTACAACGCCTGTGTCAAACAGACTGACAGTTTTTACACCTCTGTCAAGTAGACTGACAGTTTTTACAACACCTCTGTCAACAGTAGTGACAGTTTTTACAACACCTGTATCAAGTAGACTGACAGTTTTTACAACACCTGTGTCAAGTAGACTGACAGTTTTTACAACACCTGTGTCAAGTAGACTGACAGTTTTTACAACACCTCTGTCAACAGAGTGACAGGTTTTACAACACCTGTATCAAGTAGACTGACAGTTTTTACAACGCCTGTGTCAAGTAGACTGACAGTTTTTACAACGCCTGTATCAAGTAGACTGACAGTTTTTACAACACCTGTATCAAGTAGACTGACAGTTTTTACAACGCCTGTATCAAGTAGACTGACAGTTTTTACAACACCTGTGTCAAGTAGACTGACAGTTTTTACAACACCTGTGTCAAGTAGACTGACAGTTTTTACAACACCTGTGTCAAGTAGACTGACAGTTTTTACAACACCTGTGTCAAGTAGACTGACAGTTTTTACAACACCTGTGTCAAGTAGACTGACAGTTTTTACAACACCTGTGTCAAGTAGACTGACAGTTTTTACAACACCTCTGTCAACAGACTGACAGTTTTTACAACACCTCTGTCAAGTAGACTGACAGTTTTTACAACACCTGTGTCAACAGACTGACAGTTTTTACAACACCTGTGTCAACAGACTGACAGTTTTTACACCTGTGTCAAGTAGACTGACAGTTTTTACACCTGTGTCAAGTAGACTGACAGTTTTTACACCTGTGTCAAGTAGACCGACAGTTTTTACACCTGTGTCAAGTTAGACTGACAGTTTTTTACAACCTGTGTCAAGTAGACTGACAGTTTTTACAACACCTGTGTCAAGTAGACTGACAGTTTTTACAACACCTGTGTCAAGTAGACTGACAGTTTTTACAACACCTGTGTCAAGTAGATTGACAGTTTTTACACCCTGTGTCAAGTAGACTGACAGTTTTTACAACACCTGTGTCAACAGACTGACAGTTTTTACAACACCTCTGTCAACAGACTGACAGTTTTTACAACACCTCTGTCAAACAGACTGACAGTTTTTACAACACCTGTGTCAAACAGACTGACAGTTTTTACAACACCTCTATCAACAGACTGACAGTTTTTACAACACCTGTGTCAACAGACTGACAGTTTTTACAAACACCTCTGTCAACAGACTGACAGTTTTTACAACACCTCTGTCAAACAGACTGACAGTTTTTACAACACCTGTGTCAACAGACTGACAGTTTTTACAACACCTGTGTCAACAGACTGACAGTTTTTACAACACCTGTGTCAACAGACTGACAGTTTTTACAACCACCGTCATGTGTCAACAGACTGACAGTTTTTACAACACCTCTATCAACAGACTGACAGTTTTTACAACACCTCTGTCAACAGACTGACAGTTTTTACAACACCTCTGTCAACAGACTGACAGTTTTTACAACACCTGTATCAAACAGACTGACAGTTTTTACAACACCTCTGTCAAGTAGACTGACAATTTTCAACAACACCTGTGTCAACAGACTGACAGTTTTTACAACACCTGTGTCAACAGACTGACAGTTTTTACAACACCTCTGTCAACAGACTGACAGTTTTTACAACACCTGTGTCAAGTAGACTGACAGTTTTTACAACACCTGTGTCAAACAGACTGACAGTTTTTACAACACCTCTGTCAAGTAGACTGACAATTTTCAACAACACACTGTGTCAACAGCTGACAGTTTTTACAACACCTGTGTCAACAGACTGTACAGTTTGTACAACACCTCTGTCAACAGACTGACAGTTTTTTTACAACACCTGTTGTCAACAGACTGACAGTTTTTACAACACCTGTGTCAAACAGACTGACAGTTTTTACAACACCTGTGTCAAACAGACTGACAGTTTTTACAACACCCTCTGTCAAATTGACGATGACAATTTTTCACAACAACCTGTGTCAAACAGACTGACAGTTTTTACAACACCTCTGTCAACAGACTGACAGTTTTTACAACACCTCTGTCAACAGACTGACAGTTTTTACAACACCTGTGTCAACAGACTGACAGTTTTTACAACACCTCTGTCAACAGACTGACAGTTTTTACAACACCTGTGTCAACAGACTGACAGTTTTTACAACACCTCTGTCAACAGACTGACAGTTTTTTACACCTCTGTCAAACAGACTGACAATTTATACAACAACCTCTGTCAAACAGACTGACAGTTTATGCAACACCTGTGTCAAACAGACTGACAGTTTTCACAACACCTCTATCAACAGACTGACAGTTTTTACAACACCTCTGTCAAACAGATTGACAGTTTTTACAACACCTGTGTCAACAGACTGACAGTTTTTACAACAACCTGTGTCAAACAGACTGACAGTTTTTACAACACCTCTGTCAAACAGATTGACAGTTTTTACAACACCTCTGTCAAACAGACTGACAGTTTTTACACCACCTCTGTCAAACAGACTGACAGTTTTTACACCACCTCTGTCAAACAGACTGACAGTTTTTACAACACCTGTGTCAAACAGACTGACAGTTTTTACAACACCTCTGTCAAACAGACTGACAGTTTTTACACCACCTCTGTCAAACAGACTGACAGTTTTTACAACACCTGTGTCAACAGACTGACAGTTTTTACAACACCTCTGTCAAACAGACTGACAGTTTTTTACAACACCTGTGTCAAACAGACTGACAGTTTTTACAACACCTCTGTCAAACAGACTGACAGTTTTTACAACACCTCTGTCAAACAGACTGACAGTTTTTACAACACCTCTGTCAACAGACTGACAGTTTTTACACCACCTCTGTCAAACAGACTGACAGTTTTTACACCACCTCTGTCAAACAGACTGACAGTTTTTACAACACCTCTGTCAAACAGACTGACAGTTTTTACAACACCTCTGTCAAACAGACTGACAGTTTTTACAACACCTCTGTCAAACAGACTGACAGTTTTTACAACACCTCTGTCAAACAGACTGACAGTTTTTACAACACCTCTGTCAAACAGACTGACAGTTTTTACAACACCTCTGTCAAACAGACTGACAGTTTTTACAACACCTCTATCAACAGACTGACAGTTTTTACAACACCTCTATCAACAGACTGACAGTTTTTACAACACCTGTGTCAAACAGACTGACAGTTTTCACAACACCTCAGACCACCAAGTTCCATGCCAGGTGGCAGGAACTGGAACTTGAAGAACAACCCACATGTGGCCAGACTGACCATATAGACGGCCAATGCAAGAATGAGTGTGCGCATGCACGAGCGTGCGCGCGAGCACACACACACACACACACACACACACACACACACCACACACACATACACACACACTCTCTCTCTCTCTCTCTCTCTTACTCACGCACAGGCGCACGCACGCACGCACGCACGCACGCACACACACACACACACACACACACACACCACTACAGAACAAGATCGACACCTTGGTGGGCAGTGCCAAGGAGAAAACATCTGTAGGATCGGTGTGTGCTCGGATTCTTCCATCCGATCGACAGGAGAGAGTACAATAGCAACGAGTCATCATCAACATCATCATTATCGTCATCATCATCAGTGCCATACTGCATGGTGTTGACGATCATGGCCCACCACACGAATCCATCTTTTCTCGCTGCAAGTACACTCCCACCCTTCTTGTCCACACCCACTCTACAAAACTGATTTTCTCCCTGGGTCTATCTGGTACACTTTTTCCCTCAAGCTTTCCTGTTGTGACTAGTTGCTCAAATTTCTCTGCCTCCTAAAATGCGCTATAAATGTTGCTTGTCTTTTCCTAAACTTCTTCGTTAATGTTCTTTTTGTGTTTGCTTCTTTCAAGACTGTCTCGTTTGTTTTCTCTGCTTTCGATAAAATTCTTAATTTTCTTCTAATGAAACCACATTTCAGGAACAGAGTACGCACACAGATCACAGATTATCGTTACCATCAACAGAAGACAGACATGCAGTGGAGTAAAGGCATCCACCTGTGTATGTCTCTGATTCGACCAAGCATCCATATAGCCTAAGTTTGTAAAGCCTGAACACGCGCGCGCCACACACACACACACACACACACACACACACACGCACGTACGTACGCACGCATGCACGCACGCACGCATGCACGCACGCACGCACGCACACAAAATAACTAAGGTAAATAACTATTTCCTCTATATCATCGATATTGATCCAGAGCCACCCCATAACAAAACCAAACAAAACGTGTTTTTTAAATTCACGAAAGAAAACAGCGCACGCTCTCCCCAATATACTGACTACTTAGCTGACACTAACAAGCCGATAATGTTACTATAAATAAAATAAATCAGTGAAAATAGAAAAAAGAAAAAGAAAACAGGGAGATGAAAAACAGAACCCGATAATTTTCGACATGAGTCTGTCTGTCTGTCTGCCTGCCTGTGTGTGTGTGTCTATCAGTCCGTCTCTCTGTCTGCTTGTGTGCATATGCACGTGCGCACGTACATGCATTCACGGGTACGCGCCTGTGTTTGTGCGGGAATGTATGTGTCTGTGTATGTGCACGAGTGCGTATGTGTGTATATTCATGTGTGTGTCGTGTATGCTCGAGTGGTGTATGGTGTGTGTGTGAGTGTGGGTGGGGGGGGGGGGAGTATGACAACTTAAAACAATCACAAGGAGAGAATAAAGCGAGCACGCGCTCTGCCCGCGCGCGCCTCTCTCTCTCTCTCTCTCTCTCTCTCTCTCTCTCTCTCTCTCTCTCTCTCTCTCTCTCTCTCTCTCTCTCTCTCTCTCTCTCTCTCAAGCACACGGGACGAGCATATAAAAAGAACCCAAGTCCCATCTCTGTGTAAAACCAACGACTAATACAGTGACTGAGGCATCCAGCACATGTGTCGGTATTATTGTATGCACATAGTAGTAACAATATGCACAATACTATTACATGTACAATACTTAGCAATATAATCTGTGACATACTAATGATGATGATGATATTAATCATCATAAATAATTTGTAACATGACGATGACGACGATGATGATGATGATATTTATAAGGCGCCAAATCTTGATACAAGAAATCAAACCAAAGCACACACTCTCATCATTCACCAAAGCAATCACCCAACAACGACCAAACCTCCTGAGCACGAAACACACGCCCAATAGAGGGGGACGACAGCAGGGCAGTGGGGCAAAACAGTGAACTATAGAAGGCAGGGCAGTGGGCAAAACAGTGAACGTATAGAGGGCAGGACAGTGGGCAAAACAGTGAACGTATAGAGGGGCAGGCAGTGGGGCAAAACAGTGAACGTATAGAGGGCAGGACAGCAGGGCAGTGGGGCAAAAACAGTGAACGTATAGAGGGGCAGGGCAGTGGGGCAAAACAGTGAACGTATAGAGGGGCAGGGCAGTGGGGCAAAACAGTGAACGTATAGAGGGGCAGGACAGCAGGGCAGTGGGGCAAAACAGTGAACGTATAGAGGGGCAGGCAGTGGGGCAAAACAGTGACGTATAGAGGGGCAGGACAGTGGGGCAAAACAGTGAACGTACAGAGGGGCAGGGCAGTGGGGCAAAACAGTGAAGGTATAGAGGGGCAGGACAGCAGGGCAGTGGGGCAAACAGTGAACGTACAGAGGGGCAGGACAGCAGGGCAGTGGGGCAAAACAGTGAACGTATAGAGGGGCAGGACAGCAGGGCAGTGGGCAAAACAGTGAACGTATACAGGGGCAGGACAGCAGGGCAGGGGGCAAAACAGTGAACGTATAGAGGGGCAGGACAGGGGGGCAAAACAAAGAACGTACAGAGGGGCAGGGCAGTGGGGCAAAACAGTGAAGGTATAGAGGGGCAGGACAGCAGGGCAGTGGGGCAAAACAGTGAACGTACAGAGGAGCAGGGCAGTGGGGCAAAACAGTGAACGTATAGAGGGCAGGACAGCAGGACAGTGGGGCAGGACAGCAGGCAGTGGGGCAAACAGTGAACGTACAGAGGAAGCAGGGCAGTGGGGCAAAACAGTGAACGTATAGAGGGGCAGGACAGCAGGGCAGTGGGGCAAAATAGTGAACGTATACAGGGGCAGGGTAGTGGGGCAAAACAGTGAACGTATAGAGGGGGAAATCACTGCTGGGCAAAAAGGTTTATCTTCAAGCTACACTTGAAGGAGTGAATGTCGGATACCATAGGAAGAGCTGGGGAAACGAACAGACAGATTATTATCAGTGTTTTATCAAGCTCCAACAGACTGCTCAAAGCCTTATCAGGGCTATAACCATCTCAAATAAATCACATACATCCAAATACGTTGATGACCCTGGAAAAACCTGGAAAAGAAAATTCATTACACATATCACGATGTTTACGCAAACAAACACCGTAATGGTGTGTACAGTACATGGCGCTGGCCATTCCGCCGAAGTGATCATAAAAGGAATTTAAAAAACACAACAAGACCCGAATACAATGCATAAACACATCTAAGTACACAAAAACATACACAGTAACTGGCCTATAGTACCTAAAACTGCTACTATGCAGTTAGCAAATGATGGATGTATCTGCCTTCTTTGTTCCATTCGAGATGCTCCACTGTGGCAAATAACCCTGGCACGTACCCCATTATCGATCTTGATAAAAGGTGTGTAAGACTTTACAGAACAAATACACGTGAAGGGATCACTAAGGCAGAAAATAAGAAAGACATGACACAAAACAAAGGAGAAAAGCAGAAACAGAGTGACAGAAAAAAGGAAATTTCTAGCACAGAATTTCCAGAAGGTGGGAATACTATTTATACTGAAAAAGCCCCCAGCACCCCCGCGGGAGGTGAACAGGCAGACTGGTTGCCAACGGCAGGAAGTAGACAACACCTCATCTCCTTCAGACAGGCAAAGACTATCATAGAAAGAAACTTCTACTCCGAACGTAACAGAAATGATCTCATCTATTCCCTCGGGCGGCAACAACAAAGCATAACCTTTCAACCGAGGATTGGATATTACTGCCTACTCCAACATGTATGCTGACTGGGGTTATACCACATGGATGGGTGTCCATACCAGACAGGACCACAGGCACCAACATATGTGTCAGTTAGGGCTGTCCCACACATATGGGTGTCCATACCAGACAGGACCACAGTCACCAACATGTGTGTCAGTTAGGGCTGTCCCACACAGATGGTGTCCATACCAGACAGGACCATAGTCTCCAACATATGTGTCAGTTAGGGCTGTCCCACACAGATGGGTGTCCATACCAGACAGGACCACAGTCACCAACATATGTGTCAGTTAGGGCTGTCCCACACAGATGGTGTCCATACCAGACAGGACCACAGTCACCAACATATGTGTCAGTTAAGGCTGTCCCACACAGATGGGTGTCCATACCAGACAGGACCACAGTCACCAACATATGTGTCAGTTAGGGCTGTCCCACACAGATGGTGTCCATACCAGACAGGACCACAGTCACCAACATATGTGTCAGTTAAGGCTGTCCCACACAGATGGTGTCCATACCAGACAGGACCACAGTCACCAACATATGTGTTAGGGCTGTCCCACACAGATGGGTGTCCATACCAGACAGGACCACAGTCACCAACATATGTGTTAGGGCTGTCCCACACAGATGGGTGTCCATACCACAGAGGACCACAGTCACCAACATACGTGTCAGTTAGGGCTGTCCCACACAGATGGGTGTCCATACCACACAGGACCACAGTCACCAACATATGTGTCAGTTAGGGCTGTCCCACACAGATGGGTGTCCATACCAGACAGGACCACAGTCACCAACATACGTGTCAGTTAGGGCTGTCCCACACAGATGGGTGTCCATACCAGACAGGACCACAGTCACCAACATATGTGTCAGTTAGGGCTGTCCCACACAGATGGGTGTCCATACCACACAGGACCACAGTCACCAACATATGTGTCAGTTAGGGCTGTCCCACACAGATGGTGTCCATGCCAGACAGGACCACAGTCTCCAGAGTACGTTCTACAGTCTTGCCCACTGTTCAGAAACAAAAGAAACGTGTAGTGGCCGAATGGGCAACTCTGAAAGAACAGCTCTGAAGCAATAAAGACAACTTGATGAAAAATCACGTCCTTCACCCAGACTACCACACTGACATTTGAGGCACAACCATGCCCTAAAACAGATACCAGCAAGTTTCACACAAAGCCTACTGAAAGGACTTGAGCTCTAACCTAGGTAGGTGAAGCTCATCAACCTGTCAAAGCAGTCTCTCTTTGAGAGATAAATATTTGATGAAAACCCATGAAATGCTTCATCCATGGCTAAATGCCCCGGTGCCTTGCAAAAGGTTCTAAAGCCAAAGGCCAGGAGACGACAAATAGTTCAAACACCAAAGTCTCACCTGCTGAGGCCGTTCTTCACGTGGCAACCATTGCACCTGTGGAACTATGAGCGTCAGTAGGTGAGGGAATGAAGACAGGACTGCACCACACTTCAGGACGTCCATGTGCTGCTCTGGCACACAGCCAAACCAGAATAAGCAGGCGTTCAGTCACCAGCTATGACAAAGCCTTGCAGAGTTGCGAGAACTAGTGACGGGGACAGGCAGAGGATGCTGCTGGAAGTTAATAGTAATGACTGCATGTAGGTGATTGTGGAATGATTGTCATCTACTGTAGACCTGAGGCAGATGTGTTGTTCATATCACCTCACAGCGACAGACCAGTCATTTCCATAGACAGCACTGCTCTCCCCAACTTGTTATTGTTGTTTAAAGCCCAGCCGACTGCGTACAGCCATATCAGGGCTATAACCGCCTCAAAACACAAAACTTCAATAAGAAAAAAAAAAGAAAAGAAAATTAAGTACACATATCAATGCATTCGCGCACATAATCTTAGGACATGCACCTGGCGTTGACCATTCCATCCAATTTATCGCACAGGGCATTTAAACACACCTGAATACAAATTTAAGCATACCTAAGGACAACAAAACATATAAAAACGGGCCTGAATTACCTAAAATTGCTTCTGCATAACTCACCTCCCTAGAGCCAAAAATGCACTTAATACGTGTACCCAATTATCAATCCTAAGAAAATGTAGGTAAGACTTTATCAAACACATACAGGTGAATGGACCAGCAAGGCAGAAAATGACAGGAAGAAATGACAGAAAGCAAAAGAGGAAGAAAGAAACAAGGACAGTGACAGGAAAGAGGAAATTTACTATTTATACTGAAAGAGCCCCCGGCATCCCCACGGGGGTTCTCCCCAAATGAGAAAGGCGGGGGTAGAGGAGAAATAAAACAAACCATAAACAAAGACAGTCTCATAGGTACCATACACACATTTGCTTTTTGCCCGTTTCAAAAATCCGGACTTATCTTTAAAAAAAAAGATAAAAATCAACGAAACAAACACAAAACCCACCACTCCTGAAGTAAGTCAATGTTTACCACATTGTGAGTCGGTGACCAACACGGAGATGAACCATGACTGAAAAGGTCAGGGAGGTTTGGTGTTTGGAGTTTCCTCAAGATCGTTTATCACACTTGCACAAGTCCATATGCGCCCCATCAAGTTCTACCAGCAGCTACCTGACAAGACTCTTTCAGCCTGCGCAAAACCCTATAAACTGGTAAGGTGCTGAAACAGACATGGTGAGAACGGAGCCTATGAAACAGTAAGGTGACACCACCAGAACGACTGGAACAGTAAGGAGGACGGCGAACAGGTCAGTGTTTATGTTGTGGGGTAGGACGGAATTCGAGTCATTAGATCTTAAATCCACAGCTCTGTCAATAACGCCGGCAAATCCGCTGAAAACAAAACCAAAACCAAAGCCCCCCCCCCCCCCCTCCCGTATGTCGGGCTCATGAGCACTGCATTATCAACATGGCCTTCTGTCAACTGAGTTACCTGGGTGGTCAAAATCATACCTGAAGAAATCATGCGTTACATGACTATCAGCTTATGACTCCAAGTCCATGAAACACTCGCAAAACAATTATTTTTCTATCAGGAATCCATTTCTACGAACATCAGTTAAGTTGTGGACAAAAGCCATCATCACAATCCCGGCCCGCAACATTATAAGTGAAGTGGCCTGTTCGCTGCCCAGCTTAATGTTTCCATCATTCTGGTGGTATCGCCTTACTGTTTCATAGATCCCTTTCTACCTCTCCTGTCCCCCACTCATAGACTTTGCCAGAGCACAGTTTTGCGCAGGCTCAAGAAATCTGCCTTACAGTTTGACAGATTTGGGAAGAGTGCGTGTAGAACCGAGTCAAAATCCCTGCCGAGAAAACTCATAACTCCAGGGCTGTTGTTTCAGACAAGCAAAGCCATGGCCACACCGCCATTACTTGTCTGTGTATTAACGCTTCACCTTTCTGCCGGGATCTCCAACACCTCTGCCAGTAAGGCCACACCCACGGCCAACAACACACTGACGCTCACAACCAGCACTGATCAACGAAGTGGCCAGATGACGGCCGACTCCATCCTGACAGGTGACCCCTTGATGACCCGCGCCACCCGGGTTGCCATAGAGACAGCGGTGCATGTCGGGATACTCCCGGTGGTGGTGACGTGTGGTGTCACTATGAACGTCATCAACATGGCCGTCTTCCTACATCAGGGACTGTCAGACCGTATCAACGTCTGCCTCTTCAGGTGAGTTAGGAATTCATGTGAAACTGACGGGGTGAGGTTCTGGGACTGAAGTTCTAGGGGATACCGTTGGGAGCTGATGACAAGGGAAGGGTGGGGGGTAGATTTTTTTTTGAGGGGGAGGGGGAAGGCTGCCCCACCTTCTGCATCAATCCCGTGTCATCCTCCACCCCCTGCCGCTCAACTCCGCCCCTTAACACACCACCAAACCCACCATCACTAAGGTCATCAGGAAAGTAGGACATGAAGGACCACAGAATGTGGGACAGTTTTTCACGGTGCAATGATGATCAGAATGTTGATGATAATGGTAACTCTTATACACCTCCATGTTGGACAGAGGACTGCTTGACAAAACTGTACACTATGCTGACTTTCACATTATATCCTGACTTCAACCGGGCCTGAAAAATACAGACACCTGAGGTGTTGGTCTGGAAATGTGAGCAGCAACCTCAGTAACGCATCCGCGAAATGTCCGAGGCTCGATCGTGTGTTCCCGGTCTTCCAACAAACCCACAGCACCCTCATGTCTGGAAAGGAGCCGGTGGGACCCGAACAATCCTTTAACTGACTTTTTAACACTTCTGTTTTATCAGAAATGGGGAGTTTGAAACCTTGACTTCCCAGTGCGTAGTCCGTTGTGCTAACCACTTCGCCAAGTTGATTGAATTTTTAGGATTGACTGTACAGGTTAAAGTTCTAATTCTGAAATTAAATTTCAGACACTTCTTCTTCTTCTTCTTGGCGTACGCTGCTACACAATCATCTGAGTCCGGGCGATGAATGAAATTTCAGACACTGAAGATGTTGGTTTTTTTCCCCCCATCATATTGCTCTGCCTGAGGGGCCTTTTTTTTCCCCTTTCCAAAGACAAGTTACAAATCAACAGGCTTGATAAATGTGGAAATGGAGAGAAAAAACTACGTCCTACATTCATATGTGTTATCATCATATACATGGGGTTTTTTTTTTTTAGATTAACTCAGTGCCCGTGACATCCATGAAAAGCAGGGCAACGGATTAACATAACACGTTCTGGTTTAATTCCTTCAAACACAACGCGCTACGCACGTACTCGTACCCTTTCATTCAGCCCTCACCTCAACACATGCACACATACATAGTAAACGTGCCGGTCCTGTAATATCAATGTTTACATAGCATTATAACCTGTTTTCCCAGTGTCACAAGCTTGCTTCAACAACAGCCTGAAAAAAAAAATAATAAAGATAGAAAAAT
>CM060309.1:99015961-99028461 GCA_030674185.1 Monoplex corrugatus | reverse complement strand
TATCAGATCTGGAGGCCACGGCTGTATCCGAAGAATCAACCAGCCTGCCTGAATAGCACCTCATTATGTACCTGGTACAGGTGTTATGATTCTGTACACTGATGACGACATACAGGGTGTACATCTGATCAGTATATATCTAGTGATTGGTTTTGTTCTGTTTTTGCTTTTGGTTTGTTGTTGTTGTTGTTGTTGTTGTTGTTGTTGTTGTTGTTGTGGTGGTGGTGGTGGTGGTGGTGGTGGTGGTGGTGGTTGGTTGGCTGGTTGGTTGGTGGTTGTTTTTTAACTCGTCCAGCTGTCTGAGTAAAACGGTAGAGAGTTGTCCGAAAACTCTCGGTTATGATGGAATGAGGTGGCAGAACATTTTTTTCCTCCCGATGTTACGAGCGGGTCCATCTCATCTCTTCCTGCTTTACCTTCCCCAACCGTCAACACGGTCACCATCTCTTTCGCTTTGAAAACAAAAATATTCTGCTCTCTGACTTTCACATGAAGACGATCACAAAAGTTCCCGTTTTATTATCGTTTTGATTATTATTATTATTATCATTTAAAGCCCAGCCGACTGCGCAGAGCCATGTCAGGGCTACAATCATCTTAAAACACACACAACACCTCACTGATCACGAAAACAACTGGATAAGAATACCAAGTACAAAAAATCAACACATTCACGCACATACTTTGAGGACATCCCCTGGCGCTGACCACTCTGCCCAACTTATCACCAGAGGGTTTAATAACATAAATCTGGGGACACATGCAGACATAAACGAGTACACTAAAACATACATAAACACGGGCCTAAATTACCCAACACTGCGTATGCACATCACATTCCTTAGACCAAAATTACACGATACCATGTACAATTACAATCCTAGGAAACTAGTTAAGTTTACGACCACATACAGTAATGTACAATCATCATTAAGGAAACGTATGTTAAGTTTTACAGACCACATACAGGTGAAGGACCAGCGAGGCAGAAAGTGATAGGAAGAGATGACAGAAAGCAAAGGAGGAAGGAGAAACAAAGAGTGACAGGAAAGAGGAAATTTCTAGCAAAATTTACAGAAGGTGGGGATACTATTTATACTGAAACAGCCCCCGGCATCACTATGGGATGAAATTCCTACCTTCCCATCTGGCTGCGTGAGTTCGAGTATATCCTAATATAATACTTTAGCAGCCTCTTTCCACCCGGCTGTAAATGGATACCTGACCCTCCTCAGGACTGGGTAAGGTAAAGCAACAGAGAGAAGATGGACACTGCCCCATATTGCCGGTTCACAGAGAAATGGAGGTCTCTACCACCTCGTTCCCCCATGATCTCGGGATTACGGGACAATGTTACATAATGTGACCTACCGACTGTCTAGCTATGCGGTTATTATATGTCTTTTTTATATTTTACTTTCTGTTTCATTATTTTTGCTATTGATACAATCATATTATTATCACCGTCATCATCATCGGCATTATTATTATTCTTATTTAATACCTTTGTTATCATCATCATCATCATTATCACCACCACCACCATTATTATCATCATCATTATTACTATTATTGTCATCATCATCGGCCTCAGTATCATCATCATCACCATCATTAGTATTACATGTATTATATCATCATCATTATCAGTATTATCGTTTTCATCATCATTATTATAATTATCATTAATACGTTTATCATGATTATTGATTTGATTTATTTTCTACGTTCAGATGCAGGCGCTATCACTGATCGGTATCTACGTGGCCTTTCTGAACACGTCCAACTGTCTCACCCTCCTCATCTCTCTGGAAAGGTGTTTCTGTGTCGTCTGGCCCCTCAAGGTCAAGACCATCATTTCGGACAGGTAGGTGCTCTTTCCCACTCCCCCAACCCCAACACACACAACGATAGGTAGGGAGGGAGACAGAGACCATCATTTCGGACAGGTAGGTGCTCTTTCCCACTCCCCCTCCCCCAACACACACACGAGAGATAGGTGGGGAGGGAGACAGAGAGACAGACAGACACACAGACACATGGAGAGGAAAAGAGAATAGAGAAACCGAGAGAAAGAGGGGGAGGGGACAGAGAGGGAGAGCGGAGACAGGAGACAGCCACAGCCATAGACAGAGACAAATACATGGAAAGAGGAATAAGAAGAGAAGACAGACAGACAGACAGACAGGCAGAAGATACAGCGAACTAAGAGAAAGAGGGAGAATTTGGAATTTGGAGCTTGTTCAAGAGCAAATCACCAGATCAGTAATTCTTTATGCACTCCACCAAAATCTGCCAGCAATTATCAGCAGATCTCCCTGAGACTTCCCAAAACTGTTATGTGCTGTCCTGAAGTGGAGGAGAGCAGGAACAACAGAAGCTATGAAACAGTAACGCTGACACCACCAGACTGATGAAAACATTACGATGGGCAGCCAACAGGCCGTGTTTCAATGTTGCAGGCTGGGATTGAATTCGAAATATCAGATCTGGAGTCCACGGTTCTATGAAAAGAACAATCCAGCCCACGAAAAAGAGAAGAGAAGACAAGAGAAAGAGGGAGGGAAGGAGAGAGAGGGATGAGAGAGGGAGAGGGACAGAGAGGGAGAGAAAGGGAGAGGAAGAGAGGGAGGGAGAGAGATTGGGGAGGGGGGGAAGGGATGAAGGGATACGGAGGAGGAGGAAGGTTGTGCCATTACGTTCAATGTCTGGTAAATCATTAATCATTAGAACACTTCACAGCTCAACAGAGCAGTGCACCAAGGATGATGCTCCAGCGATACGGACAGAGCTCAAAGTGTCTTTCTTTTTCTTTCTGTCCCATTTTCTGAACAGTCTTAATGGCCACAGAATCTGGTATAGTTTTTACAGTGCTATGACGCAATGGCCACGAGAATGATACTCATGATGGTATGAAGTTGTATCTGGGGTTGAGACTACGTGACAGGGCTGTACTGTACGGTTACTACCGTAATGTATCATGCCATCAACCAGACCCAAGAGATACAGACACCTGCTGAGTTTGTCTGTAGATTTTAGCAACATCTTCAATGACGCATTCATGAAGTAGATGAGAGACTCAACCGTATGGTCCCAATCTTCCCAGTGAACCCGAGCACGTTCAACTCGGTGTGAGCCGGTTGGGGCGAAACATCACACAATGATTGTAAAAAGGACTGATGGGGATTCGAACCCACAACCTTCCAGTTTGTAGCGCGCTAACAACAACACCATAGCAACTACAGAACTGATAGTTTATTCACGAGCAATCCATGGCACTCGGATAATTCCATATGCTCTCCACTCATACTGCGACCTGCTGTTCTTGCAGAACCCTTGAGCCTGTGCCAAATCCTATGCACAGGCAAGGTGTGAAATGGGGAGGAGAGCAGGACTTGTGACAGTGACACCAGCAGAGCGGAGCATTAATGGCTGGTAGGCCAGTGTTCAGACTTAGACCGTGAACCAGCAGGCGAGCATAGATGGAAGTGGCAGGCCAGTGTTCAGGACTTATGACACAGTGACACCAGCAGAATGGCTGGAGCATTAAGAGGGGCAGTGGTCAGGCCAGTGTTCAGGACTTATGACACAATGACACCAGCAGAATGGCTGGAGCATTAAGATGGGCAGTGGTCAGGCCAGTGTTCAGGACTTATGACACAATGACACCAGCAGAATGGCTGGAGCATTAAGATGGACAGTGGTCAGGCCAGTGTTCAGGACTTTGACACAGTGACACCAGCAGAATGGCTGGAGCATTAAGATGGGCAGTGGTCAGGCCAGTGTTCAGGACTTAATGACACCAAATGACACCGGGCAGGAGGATTGTGTTGGAACCAGCAATTAATAGATGGGATGGACAGTGTCAGGACATGCACAGTGAGAATCTACATAGTTGTGGCGGCCAGGAATTAACACTGCACAGCAAAATCAGATAAGTCGAGTGTACGTAAACATGTCAATGGAGACCTTACGTTCTGTAGTTTCGAAGTAACACAGATGACAAATGCTCAATTAAGTTGTGTTTCAATCAAATTTACAGATACATCAGTACCTGCAAGTGTTCAATCAGAAATCATACGTTTATAGGTAAAGTACTCATTGTTCACGTCAAGGTACAATTAAAAGGCTCAGTGCTCTAGTCAAAACTAAAACTCTCGTTCAGACATTTTGGTACTTGCCACACGCAGCCAACCAATCGGCCAACAAACATGCTAAGGACATGGAAAGTTCTCCACCCTCCACAAAAACTGGCCCTACCGACAGTCATGAGCCCTGTTTGTTTAGAATACAGGTAAAAGTTCCGTGTGTACGCAGCAGTACACAGTGTTCTAGGTATTAAAACAATTATTAATCAGTCTGTTATTATATGGCTTGATGATACAGTAAGTTACACATTCAACTAGTTTATGCGGCGTAGTGGTTAGCGCAACGGACTACCGACTGGAAGGCTGTGGGTTGGAATCCCCATCACTCCCTTCAAACTTCAATGTTTGTTTGTTTTTTCTGGCTCCTACTGGCTCCTATCCAGAGTTGGGCGCGCTATGGGTTCGGTTGGAAAGACCGGGACCACACAGTCGAGCCTCACCCACTTCACGGATGCGTCACTGAGAGTGTTGCTCAAATCTTTTGACCAACACTGCAGGTTTGCATCTTTCGGGCCTGGATGACACCGGGATATGTTATAACAGTAAATGTACAGTACAGCCCTGTCACATAGTCTCAATCCTAGACAGAAATTCTATAGCGTCATGATTATAATCATCATCGTCATCACCATCATCATTGCACTGTAAAAATTGTGTCAGCTTCTGTGGCCATTAAGGAAACACAGAAAACGGGACAATAGAAAAAAAAAAGCAAGCACAAAGGAAATCTCCTTAAGTGCGATGATCTGAAAAAATAAAAGTTACACATTTAGGGCGTCACAACGGGTCGGCGGTTAATACTTGCTGACGCAATTTTTGCGCGCGCGCGAGCACGCACACACACACACACACACACACACACACACACACACACACACACACACACACACACACACACACACACACACACACACACACACACACACACACACACACACACACACACACACAATTAAATTCATATTCTACCCCTAGGGGACACCGATACTACTTTCTGTGGGAAAACATTCATTTTTCGTATTATTATGATGATCTGTAACAAGGTTACCAAACAGGAGCTAAAACTTTACCAGAATCAAACAATATATAGCTTCATCTCTCCCTGAACGAATATTGTACCTTAGCGGACACCTATGTTCAAAAACAGTTCCAAGATAATGAGAAACAGTGTAATAAGATAACACAAATTTTGTCATCAACGTAATAAGCAGTTCAATGTCAGGAAAATTATACAATTTCTCACGTACAGGGGAAATTTGACGCACTCAAAACAAAACACACCAGGAATACTGTGTATCTTTACAGGCAGCAGATAACAACCAGTCATATTCCTTGTTATAATCGGATAAAAGACACAAGCCAGTACTCTCTAACAACACAGTTTCCGACATACTTGAATCAACGTCATTAACATACGATTCTTTGTTGTTGTTGTTATGTTGTGGGGAAAAATATCCAATAGCTAAGCAAATTAAACAGCATCTGGTGGGGAGGAGAAGGGACCTATGAACCACTAATCTGACACCACCAGAATGACACAAGCATTAAGATGGGCAACCAACAGGCCAGTTTTTTGTTTTTTATGCTGAAGACTCGGATTGAACATGAGGTAGAGCGTGTCGCCAGTGTGAAACGCCACCGTTTTTTTTGTTCTTTATCCTTTGTGTGTACGGTTTAATTCTACCTGTCAGAATGGAATTTTCATCAGACCTTTGCTAGGGACAGCACCTTTGTTGCCGCGGGATCCTTAACGCGCGAGAATGTCATGCTTCAACTCAGGACCCCGATTTTTCCTCTCATCCAAAGACTAGCACCCGGGCCAGACACATAAGGTCCAGAAGCGGGAGGAAGGGGGAGAATTTTTCTGTCCGACCAGGATCAAACCACAGCTTCTGGCGTCCTTGGTCCCTGCCTTACTCACTGAGCCACAAGGTCACCGAAGATGTAATCTACAGATTTTTTTTCTCTGTTTCAACATGTGAGAATGAGAGTGTGAGTGAGCGAGTGAGTGAGTGACAGAAAGAGAGAGAGAGTGAGAACGCGAGAGAGAGCGAGAGCGAGTGAGTGTATGTGTGAATTTTGTGTGTGTGTTTGAATGTGTTTGTTTGAGTGTGTTGTGTGTGTGTGTGTGTGTGTGTGTGTGTGTGTGTGTGTGTGTGTGTGTGTGTGTGTGTGTGTGTGTGTGTGTGTGCGTGCGTGCGTGTGTGTGTGTGTGGTGTGGCGCGCTTAGCACATTTGTGTGTGCGTGCGGGCGCGCGTGTTGGGATGCATTTACGACCGCACCCACGTGAGTATAAGGAGTGGGTGTGAAGAGGGAGGGACGCACATTCACGTGGGGAGGAAAGATATGACCCAGAAATCCTTATCGACCGTGTCAACTTCTGTCAGTTTTTCTCTAACATCAATACTTCAGTTCTTGGGGGATGGGGTGGAAAAAGGTGGGAGGGGGGATAATAAAAAGAGAAGGAGAGGAAGGGAGGGAGGAGAGAGAGGAGGGACGGAGAGAGGAGGGGAGACAGAGAGACAGAGAGGTGGGGGGATGGGACAGAGGGGAGACTACAGAGAGGGAGGAAGGGAGATTCTTATTCTTATTATTTCAAAACGCACACAACATATCATATCGTTGAAAAGTAAAAACACCTGGAAAAGAAAATTAAAGAAAATTAAGTACACATATCAATACATTCGCGCACATATGTCCATGGCGTTGACATATTCCGTCCAATTTATCACAGAGGGTTTAAATAAAAACGTACCTGAATACAAATGTAAACATAACTAAGGACACTAAAGCATAAATAAAAACTAGCCTAAATTATCTTAAATTGCTTCTGTCTGTCACTTCCTCTCAGAGCCGAGAATGCACTTAATACATGTACCCAATTATCAACAGTAGGTATGTAAGGCTTTATAGAACACATACAGATGAATGGACCAGCACGGCAGAAAATGACAGGAAGAGATGATGGAATGCAAACGAGCAAGGCAGAAACAAAGGCAGCGACAGAAAAAAAGTAAATTTCTAGCACAGAAATTCTAGAAGGTGGGAAGCACTGTTTCTACTGAAACAATCCCCAGTATCCACACCGAGGGAGGGGGTGTGGGAGGGGGAAACAAGTGCTTTAGAGCAAGTAACTACACGTGTTTGTGTTTCTACCTTGTCACAATGGATTTACCACGTGAAATTCATCTGGAACTCCCAAGGGAGAGCGTGTCGCTGCCGTGTAGGGCCAAGGCAGATGTTTTGTAAGGAAGAGGTTCTCTAAGGAGTCCGCTGTATAGTGCCTGTGTCTCACATCGACCAAGTTCAACCATTCAATAAGAAGGTGTTCGATGCTGAGTGGCTCGTTACGTGGTATACACCATGGTGTCTCGTAATTTTTTAAAAGGTAGGAGTGAGTGTAGAATGCCTGATCAGAGAATAATCTTCATAACACCGTCTCTTTCCTTTCCTATTTCCCATGCAATGCCTGTGGAAGAACATGTGCCTCCAATATTGGTCTTCTAAGTTCTATCCCACACGAAGACTCATACCAGGTGCTGAAGACAAATATACACATTCATCTATCGGACTGAGGAAGCGCCCACCATTATCATCATTATGTGCATCGTTCGAAGGACAATGATCAAGTTGTTCGCAAATGGTGCAATAGCGCAATCTGGCTATGAGGGTTCTACATCCCTGCTTTTCAACGCTCCACTGGCTTCCTACTCAACAACGCACTAGATACAAGGCTGCTTGTATGTTTTACAATCTTGTCTCTGGTACTGTGCTACCTGCATATCTAAATTGCTCCATGCCTATTTTTCCCGAATTTTTTCACTCTTCTTCTGATACTCGGCTATTTTAAATCCCTGAAATCAGACAAATGGGTCACGCTTTCCGATCTTTTGCCCGTTTTGGGCTTTTTCTGTGGAGTGACCTGCCTTTTAATCTGAGAGATTTGCCTAACCTTTCTTGTTTTAAAACTCAACTCAAAGCCCATTTTTCCCGTTAATGTTGTTTACATGAACGTTATTATACTGATCTTGTCTCAGCCTGTTTTGGTGCATTCTTGTAGTGTCTTGCATATGGATTTTATTGAGAAGTGTGCAATATGCTGATGGGTAGAAACAGTGAGTGTGTGCTACATATATATTTTTTTGTTTCTGTATTGTAGGACTGTTAACCTTTCACTCCCGCACCCTATCCGCCAACTGCAAAAACTCACTAAGCCTGTCCCCAGCTTCCTGCAAGAAGCTGGTGTATAGGATGAGTGGGTGAAAGGGTTAGGTTTTTGCTTTGATGCTGGCAGACAGGGTGAGGGAATCAAAGGGTTAAGCGTCCAGAGCACTATAAGGTGCACTAAGAACGTGCATTATCATATTATTGGACTGTTCATTACTGTTACTGTGATATTTTTCCTTTGTGCACTAAGAACGTACATCATCATCATTATTGGACTGTTCATTACTGTCACTGTGGTATTTTTCTTTGTGCACTAAGAACGTACATTATCATCATCATTATTGGACTGTTCATTACTGTCACTGTGGTATTTTTCCTGTGTGCACTAAGAACGTACATTATCATCATCAGTACTGGACTGTTCATTACTGTTACTGTGGTATTTTTCCTTTGTGCACTAAGAACGTACATTATCATCATCATTATTGGACTGTTCATTACTGTTACTGTGGTATTTTTCTTTGTGCACTAAGAACGTACATTATCATCATCATACTGGACTGTTCATTACTGTTACTGTGGTATTTTTCCTTTGTGCACTAAGAACGTACATCATCATCATTATTGGACTGTTCATTACTGTTACTGTGGTATTTTTCCTTGTGCACTAAGAACATACATTATCATCATCATTATTGGACTGTTCATTACTGTTACTGTGGTATTTTTCTTTGTGCACTAAGAACGTACATCATCATCATTATTGGACTAATGAATATTCATTACTGTTACTGTGGTATTTTTCCTTTGTGCACTAAGAACGTACATCATCATCATCATTATTGGACTAATGAATATTCATTACTGTTACTGTGGTATTTTTCCTTTGTGCACTAAGAACGTACATCATCATCATCATTATTGGACTAATGAATATTCATTACTGTTACTGTGGTATTTTTCCTTTGTGCACTAAGAACGTACATCATCATCATTATTGGACAATTCATTACTGTTACTGTGGTATTTTTCCTTTGTGCACTAAGAACGTACATTATCATCATCAGTACTGGACTGTTCATTACTGTTACTGTGGTATTTTTCCTTTGTGCACTAAGAACGTGCATCATCATCATTATTGGACTATTCATTACTGTTACTGTGGTATTTTTCCTTTGTGCACTAAGAACGTACATCATCATCATCATTATTGGACTAATGAATATTCATTACTGTTACTGTGGTATTTTTCCTTTGTGCACTAAGAACGTACATTATCATCATCATTATTGGACTAATGAATATTCATTACTGTTACTGTGGTATTTTTCCTGTCAGAACTCTCAAGTGCCTGGTGGTGCTGGCCTATGTCGTATCCTTTCTCAGCAACATCATGTTCAACTTCAAGTTCGCCGTCACCACCTTCTGGGATCCTTCTGCCAACAGGACGCGCTACCGTGTGGTCTTCACGCAGCTCTACAGACACAACAGAGACGTCATCGACTTCGTCCTGGAGAACGTCAACATGATCATCCCCACCACTTCCGTCACCGTCGTCATGGTTACCACTTCCGTCATCGCTGTGCGCATGCGCTCTGTTTTGCAGTGGTGGCTAGGACGTACGCAGGTAAGCATGGTTTGAAATGTTTGTACGGAAAGTGTTGATTGATCAGGACAGCATGTGGCTACATTTTACGTTGTTTTTTGTCCCCCGTTTATAAATTCTGCTCCGCCCCATGAGCGTTTGTTCACGCCATACCGGTATGGAAGCAGGTGTTTTCCAGCCACACATTCCGCGACTAACAACTCGTCCCCAGGAGTTTCAGTTTCAGTTTCAATTTCTCAAGTTGAGGTCTCCACGCTCGGGATGAATTCCATATGCGCTAATGTCACAGGTGCCATGTGATGGAGAAGATCCAAATTATGTGCATCAACCGGGAACCGAACCCAGGTCACCCGCGTGGCAGGCAGGCATTCTACCACTAGACCACCGATGCTACGCATAGCGCTGGCCTAGTGCATTCCTGGCGCAACACTTGACAAGAAAGGCTAAAGAAGAGGAGCACAAACCGGATCTGTTACATATACGTCATCATTGGCACCGGTGGTCAGCCAGCGCGCATTGCCATGCAAAGATTCATACATACCACTTGATACTTCATGTACACTCCTTCCTGTTTAGAAATATCACGAACTTATTCATATAGAATCCATTAAAAAGATATTTTCTTAAGTGCACATTAGACTGAAACAGGACTGTCCACCGAAATTATAAAATTGCTTCAATTGATTTGTAGGGAGTACAGAAAAATGTATCACCGTCCAATGTAAAAGTAGACAAAATCAAACGGTCGAGATCGGGAGGCCAAATTGTGCCAAGGGATTTTGAAAAAGTGCATTTATTACTTAATCGTGACATTTTACTTTTCGTTATGTAAATATTCATAATCTTCCTAACCACTGTGTTGAAGCGTTATGCTGTGATTTTGTAGATATCGTTGTGTATGCTGTTCTCAACGAAATATACCGACAGGGCCTAAACAGGCGTTGACCCCACACTCCTCGTTCTGGCTCTACAACACACCACCAACCCGAGATTTATTCAAAGTACCAGCACAAGGAAGTCCACAGGAGCTAGCGATGTTGACCAACCATGAGGCCACCCACCAACGGAGCTCCTGCCCTGCCTCTCGGTCACTTTGCCGGATCAAGTTCCACAGTGTTTGTTATGATCCAGTGTACTAACGACACTGCCTACTACACCGCCTACCGACACTTATCTCTCGGTCGCACAGAACAAAAAAAGTTGTCTTTGATTTGTGTGGCAATTATCACCTCGCTGGTCTATGAGTTTTCTCAGAGAATGTGTTCATTTAAACATCTCCTGACACATTACCATATCATAAGGCATACTTGGTCTTTGATCTATATTTCATTAAGCGATCATTCGAGTTATTTTCAAGACCGTTCATCTTATAAATGTCTTTCAGGTCAATTTTTGTGCTGCCCCCATTATCTGCTAACTAATCCCACACCGCTCATTTCAGCTCTCCAATACGCCTCCGAACCCATCGACATTGAGCTGACTATGACAGCAGGGCATGAAGATCCATATAATTTCAAACTTCTTTTTTTTAACAATGTTTTGATGATGGGAATGGGGATTACAGGGATTATGATGTTATTGGCTTCCGATTCGTATTGAGACTGCGTGAAAGGTTCGTGCTCTACGCTTTGTTACATATGATATATCCAGGTGTTAACCAGGCCAAAGAGATACAGACACCTGAGGTGTTGGCCAAGAGACTAAGGCAATACCCTTGGACGCACCCGTACAGTGGATGGAGAGACGACTCTGTGGTCCCAGTGTTCCCAACAAAACCATAACATGCTCCATTCTGAGTGGGAGCCAGACAGCAACCCCCCGTCCAGAGAAAACCAATCGCACAATAGTTTATGAACAGACGGGGTTTGAAACCTACGACTTTCCATCAGTAGTCCGTTGTGCTATACATTCTACCACACTGACCGGTCATTCAAATAATTCTTGAAACCAGTGTTGAAAAATGAAAATAAATAAAAATAGTCATTCAGATCAAAATTATTTTGTGACAACCATCCTTCCATAATTTCCAACAGATGACGTCATCCAAAGAACAGCGGGAGGCCATGGTGACGCGTATGCTGGTGGTCATTTGCGTCATCTACACGGTCTGCACCCTGCCCTACGTCGCCCACGCCTTCTTCCGGCTGACGGTGAAAGAGTTCAGACCGGGTGGCCAGATGGAGAACACCGCCAACTCCACTATCGGCCTGGTGCACGCTGTTCTCAGCATCAACAGCTCCACCAACTTTGTCGTCTACTACACCATGAGCACCCGGTTTAAGGAGACCCTGCATCACATGATGAAGAGAAAACCGCGAAAAGACGATAGTGAGGACTCGAGTCATACTGCCATAACCACGGATTGAACAAGACTGTTATCAGTATCGCCTGAAGCCCAGCCGACTGCGCAGAGCCATACCACAGCTATAGCCACCTCAACACGTACACAACTCGTTTTAAAAAAATCGGGAAAAAATAGAATGTACACATATCCATGCATTCGGAATAGTTGAATAATAATATAGTAAAAGTTCTAACGAAACAACACTCATACTTGTTGCATTATCTGATGTTAACA
>CM060309.1:98995961-99013461 GCA_030674185.1 Monoplex corrugatus | reverse complement strand
ACCCACCAGGCAGAATGTACCCAGGCAGGATCAAACCCCAGACTTTCCCAGACTGACGTCGTACCCACTAGACTACCGCGTTCGTCACAGCTTATTCATACTGTGTGTTACAAGCTCGCTAAGTCGTGGACTGTTTGCTCTATATAATGTTATCATTTGCATCGCTGTCATTAGAGGGTGGCGCTCACTACAACGACGCTCTCTCTACGAAAAAAGCAACCCAGATTTCACACGGTAAATCTATAATTACCAAAAAGAACAAGAAAAAAAACATACCGATCCCTACCCCCCCCCCCCTCCCGTACCTCGCTCATTTCGGTTCTGTGCAACATATCTGCAAAACAGAGGTCACTATGACAGTATTGCATGAAAAGCCACAGAATCTTGGACAGGTTTTTTGTTGGTTTTCCCACAAAGCTATGATGATGGGAATGGGGATGACAGTGATGGAGCTACAAATGTCATAGATTAAGACTTCGTGCGGGATTGTACTCTGTTCCGTAATATACCCTGGTGTCAGTCGGGCCTGAGAGGTACAGACACCTGCGGAGTTGGTCAGGAATATGAAGCAACACTCTGAATGACGTCTCTGTGAAGTGGGTGAGACTTGACTGTGCAGTCCCGGTCCTCCCAAAGAACGCAATAGCAGAAGAAGCAGACTGAGGCTAAAAAATAAATAAATAAAAAAAAACATCTGCAAATTAAACTAACCAATAAGGGTTCAAACCTCCAAACCTCACAATTGTTGGTTACGCTAACCACTTCGCCACAGTGACCGGTACATATCGAGGGTTACCTGAAGAATGGCCTACCTTCTTTCTGTCTTTTGTGATACACCATTCCGGTTGGTAAAACCCTTGTTATGAAAACAATATTGTAACATTTTTTCTGTATTTCACGTTCAGATCAAGGGAAAGTGAATATGTTTTCTATCATCACTATTATCCATACGTGTTTGTCTATGTTTCAAGTTTTGATCACGCCAACCAACATCTTGTCTACATTAGTTATTATTATTGCCCCTCTCTCTCTCTCTCTCTCTCTCTCTCTCTCTCAGGTTTACAACAGAAAAATGAAGATAATGTCTATAGTTATAACTGTTACTTTTATTTCCAGCTCAGATATATCGAGTAAATAAAAATGCTGTCTACAGTTGTGATTATGATTAAAATGATGATGATCATTGTTACGTTTTTTTTCTGATGTAAATCAAGCAAAATGACGATACTACCCGTAATAATTATTATTACTATTTCGTTTTTCTCTATGTTTCAAGTTCAGATAAATCAAAGGAAGATAATGTCTATAATTTTCATTACAATTTGTACGTTTTCCACCATATTTCAGGTTTTCACCTTGCAACTGAAGATGGTGTCCTGCTGACACCTCGTGGCCACAATATATTGACATGTGCATACAATATGTCGATATATAATGACCACAACGTGTTAGCACGTGATTTTACTTTTTTTTTCTCGTTTGTTTGTTGTTGTGTTGTCGTTTGTTTGTTGTTGTTTTTTGTCTTTTTTTTTTTTTTTTACGCTTTTAGACATTTTATTGACAACAGCTTCTTCCTGACCTTACAACAAAAGGTACAACATATCTTATAACAACAATGTATCAAAAAGAAAAATCAACTCAGAGTAACACATATACACATATACTATGTAGTCCAACATTATAAACTATGCACTTTTGTTGACACCCAATATAATCGCACTTGTATAGTTCATTCATGATTGGAAACCCGGAAGGTAAAAACGAACACACATACACCTGAGCCAGCTTTGAAGACAGAACAAGTAAACGACTCTCCAGCAGCTGTTTTAGACCGTATCGTACACTTTAAATGGTTAGGCAGATGCACATCGGAAATAGCCGGCAGAATCGGCCAAGCCAAAACAGCATTCAAGAAGACAAGCATTCTTACCAACAAATGCCTATCAATTAACATCAGAGAGAGAGTTCTTGAATGTTATATAGAACCAATACTGTTGTACGGATGCGAGGCGTGGACAGTCAACAAACAAAGCCAGAACAAGATTGAGGAAGTCGAGATGTGGTTTCTAAGAAGAATGTTGAGGGTTCCATAGACAGCAAAGAAAACAAACGAGGCAGTCTTGATGGAGGAAGACACAAGTAGATCACTCATAAGGAATATTAGGAAAAGACAGGCAACGTTTATAGGCCATTTTATGAGGAAAGGGGATTTGGAGCACCTGGTCACAATGGGAAAGCTGGAGGGAAAGAGAGCACCGGGTAGAAAATGCTAGACGGACTTGCAGAGTGGCTGGGGACGAGGAGGGTGGGGGAGATGCTAGAGGCAACGAGAGATAGAGGCAGATGGAAGTCCATGATCGCCAACGCCACGCGACAAGGCACCTGATGATGATGAGGTTACTTCTACATTTACTACGCTGTAGGTTACTTCTATATTTACCACGCTATAGGTTACTTCTACATTTACTACGCTGTAGGTTACTTCTACATTTACCACGCTATAGGTGACTTCTACATTTACTACGCTGTAGGTTACTTCTACATTTACTACGCTGTAGGTGACTTCTACATTGACTACGCTGTGGGTTACTTCTACATTTACTACGCTGTAGGTTACTTCTACATTGACTACACTGTAGGTTACTACTACATTGACTACACTGTAGGTTACTTCTACATTGACTACGTTGTAGGTTACTTCTACATTTACTACGCTGTAGGTTACTTCTACATTGACTACGCTGTAGGTTACTTCTACATTGACTACGCTGTAGGTTACTTCTACATTGACTACGCTGTAGGTTACTTCTACATTTACTACGCTGTCTTGATTAGTATGTGCCACGTAATCACGCGGAATCTTCTTTTCAACTATTTGTGTCAGTAACATACTCTGCAAGGGGCATAATCAAGTCTGGACTGTCTGATGAAAAGAAACTGTTCACAATCTTGTTGCTGCATATTTACACCTGATATCTGTAATGATGTCAGTCGATTTCTGAACAAACCCATCAAAAAGGTCACACTCTTGACTGGATCATTTCTCGTGATCATCACAATTCAGCTACTGACAACTGCTTAGTTCTTTCTACCCGTCTAACTTCAGCCCTTCCATCTGACCACTCTGCAATTCTCTGTTCTCTTGACATTTCTCCTCCTTCCCGTACCACGCGCACAGTGACTCGACGCAATCTCAAATCTATCGACCTCTCCACTTTTTCATCTGATGCCTCCCGTCTCCTTTCTGAAAAGTCACATAACCTTGCCGATGAATTCTATACTACTCTCCACCATCTTCTGGACACTCATGCTCCAGCCACAACCCGTCTTTTACCTGACCGCCCCCCTGCCCCCTGGCTCACTCATGAGATTGCCTGTGCAAAACGTGCCCGCCGCAGAGCAGAACGCCGCTGGCGCAAATCCAAACTCACTGTACATAGGCAACTTTTCGAAGCCTCTAAAACAAAAGTATCCACCCTCATTGCATCTGCAAAAACAAGCTTTTTCCAAACCAAAATCCTGAATGCCTCTTCTTCAAAAGAACTCTTTACAACCATGAATCATCTCCTTGGCACACGAAAAGACTTACCTCTCCAACAAAACACACAAATGAAGAACTCCCATCTGTATTCTCCAAGTATTTCACCACCAAAATACAAACTCTTCGTGACAGGCTTGACAGGACACCTTGTCAACCATGCCCACCTGACCCTTCCTTCTCTGGCACACCTCTTACTACTTTTACCCCAGTCTCACAAGAAGAAATTCTCAACACAATCAGATCCATGTCGTTCAAAACCTGCGAACTGGACCCTCTTCCAGGTTCTCTCTACTCTGACTGTCTCCTTCTCTCCTCCCATTCATCACTGACATCATCAACACTTCTCTTCAAACTGGAACTGTCCCAGATTCTTTCAAGTCTGCTATTGTTCACCCTCTCCTCAAGAAATACAACTTAGACCCAAATGAACTGAAAAATTACCGGCCTATCTCTAATCTCTTTTTCTTGTCAAAACTCCTTGAAAAAGTTGTCCTCAACCAGCTGAACTCTCACCTGTCTGCCAACAATCTCCTCAATCCTTTCCAGTCAGCCTACCGCCAGTGCCATAGCACTGAAACTGCCCTACTACACATTCTCAACAATCTCCTTGCAACTGATACTGGCAAAGTCTCTCTCCTCACACTCCTTGATCTGTCTGCAGCCTTTGATACCATTGATCATGGTATTCTCCTTTCTAGACTCCATCATACTTTTGGCATATCTGACACTGCTCTCTCCTGGTTCACTTCATATCTATCAAACAGAAAACAAACTGTTCTCATCAATGGCACTTACTTTCAACCTGCATACCTGACCTGTGGTGTTCCACAAGGATCTGTCCTTGGCACTGTTCTTTTTACTCTTTACACCTCCCCCCTGTACACCATCATCAACTTCCACTCTATGAAACACCACTTCTATGCTGATGACGCCCAACTTCAAGACAGTGACTCACCTGACAATATACAGCGCCTCTTGACTCGTACCACTGAGTGTTACTCGGACATTAAGAACTGGATGACATACAATAAACTTCAGCTGAACGACGACAAGACATAAGCTATCCTCATTGGCACCCGTCAGAAACTTTCTCAGCTGCCTCCTCTTTCTCTCCCATTATGTAACACATCAGTCCCAATTTCTGATTCAGCTAAAAACCTTGGTGTCTGCATTGACTCTACCCTCTCCATGAACAACTTTGTTTCTCAAACTGCCAGATCTTGCTACTATCACCTCCATCGTATAAGCCTGATCAGGAAGTATCTCTCTGTCGAAACAACTGCAAAACTCGTTCTCTCCTTCATAATGTCTCGCATTGACTATTGCAATTCACTCCTGTCTGGTCTTCTTGCCTCCACCATTCACATCCTACAGCGCATTCAAAACAATGCTGCACGCCTTGTACTCAAAAAGAAAAAAGCTGACCACATATCTCCTCTCCTGGCACAACTTCACTGGCTCCCTGTATCAAAGCGCGTACAGTACAAAACTAGACACCATGTGCTACAAAAGCCTCAATAACGCAGCCACCGATTACCTGTCAAACCTACTTGAGATCTATCTTCCCTCACGTACCCTCCGCTCTGCCTCCGATCCTCTGACTTTTCGCTTTCCACGCACTAAGCTCAATACCTATGGTCCACGAGCCTTCTCTGTTTCTGGTCCACTCTCCTGGAACAAACTTCCTCTCTCAGTCCGTCAGCAACCAACTTTGTCTCCTTCAAGTCCGCTCTCAAAACTCACCTTTTCTCCTCTGCATAAAATCCTGACCTCACTCAACCCCCTCTGCAGCCTGTCTCCACTCGGAGGGGAATCACATTGTAATATATAATTGTATATAATATGCTCTCTATAATTTTCCATTGCTTTTATTCTTTCTCCCCATTTATAGCCATGCGTGTGTGTGTGTGTGTGTGTGTGTGTGTGTGTGTGTGTGCGTGCGTGCGTGCGTGCGTGCGTGCGTGCGTGCGTGCGTGCGTGCGTGTGCGTGTCTTAGATTTGATTTTATCAAGATTTTGCGCTATATAAATATTATAATTATTATTATTATTATTCTATTTTTTGTTTGTTTTTCATATACGTTGTTTTGCAAACAGTATGCAGCCGGTGTGTTGCTGCGCAATCTGCATACTCCGTTTTCGGTGGATGATCATGCAGGGTGTTTTCATGTTTCCGTCAGACACCAGACACTGACATGACTTACAGGATCGTCAACGTACATACAAATCTGATGTTCTGTGTGTGTGTGCACACAAAGAGGATTCAGGCACTGGCAGGTCTGCACACATATTGACCCGGGAGATTGTAAGGATCTCCACTCTTCAGGGTTTAAAACAGGAGGAGGAAAAAACCACTGAAACTAGGGGGTCCGGGGGCAAATCAGGGGCCATAACTTGCGCGCCGTTGCTATGAACGCTTGCAAGCCGATCACGGATGCCTTGCTCCTTTCGGTTGTTGTTGTTTTTTTTTTTTTTTTTTTTTTTTTTTTTTTTTTTTTTTTTTTTTTTTACAAACCGAAATCGCGGAAATCCGCCCACACGCAGAACGTCTTAAGCCCTGACCCTTTACACACAAGGTGGGAGATACCCGGGCAGATGTGGAAGTTCGACGTCTTACCCACTTAACACCCGCACCAAAAACGCCCCAAACCTGGGTTCGAATCCTGATCGAACAAGCTTACTTCTGTGCCCCTCCGCAACCTTTCTCCACAAGATTTGAATTGATGACGTAGGAGCTTGTCACTCGGATGAGACGTTAAACGAACACCCATTTGCAGCAGACATTCAGCACATGCTGACCAAGACAACGAGTTCAGTTCAGTTCAGTTCAAGTGGGTGGTCTCTGGTATCAGTGGTTCATGGATGGGTGTGGGGGAGAGGGGCCAGGTGAAAACTGTCGTTGGAGGGACATTGTGGTGATCTCCTTACGGGGGTAGGGGGAAGGGGAGGGGGGAGTTTTCGGTTGAATGACTTACCGTTCTGTGGTGAGTTATGATTATCGTTACTAGTGTTTAAAGCCCAGCCGACTGCTCAGACCCATATCAGGGCTATACTGTGTAACTACTCAAACAAAACACACGCATCCGAACACATCGATGATCCTGGTTGAATGAAAACCTGGAAAAGACAATTCAGTACACACACCATTGCTTTCACGCAAGTTATCCGAGGATATGCCCCTGGCGTTGGCCATTCCGTGAATTTGTCACAAAGGGGGGGGGGGGGGGGGTTAAAAACATTAAGTACAAATGCATAATTATAACTCAGTAACTGAGCAGTTTTCTTTGAACTAAAAATGTAGTTAAATACGTACCTAATTATCAAACCCAACAGACAAAAAGTATGTACGGCTTCAGGTGAATGGACCAACAAGGCAGAAAATGATAAGAAGAGATGACAGAAAGCAAAGGAACAAGGCAGAAACAGAGAGTGACAGAAAAGAGGAAACTGCTAGCACATAATTTCCAGAAGGTGGGGATACTATTAATACGGAAAAAGCCCCTGACATCCCAAAGGTGGGCGGAAGAGGGGTGGGGTGGGGGACGATGTGATGAACAGCCAGAATGAACGGTGAGGGATAAACACCATTGAGGTGGTGCCAAAGACGGAGCAGCAAAACAAAAAACAAAACAAAACAAACAAAAACAGCCAGCCGACCAACCAACCAACCAAACAAAAGCAAGAAAACAAAAAGTTGACATGTTCAAGGCAGGACAGGGCAACACGTTGAATTACATGTTTGTTGTCGTATTCTGTGCAGAATGTGTCAACAACCCACCCACACCCAAACCACAAAATGTGTCGTCTGTTTAGTTAAACCATTTTGTTCGTTTTGAGAGTACGTTAGCATGCCACAAAAAGATATCGGGATTCAAAGTGAGAGGCAGACAAAGGAAGACCTGAATTGTAGAAGACTGACATCATACGGCACTTGGATTTAATGCAAGAGAAAGACACAAAAAAACCTAAACCGACAGCACGATGGAGACTGATCTCAAACAGCATTTGTTTGGATTTAAATCGAGAGGCAGACCAAGGAAGACCTGGATTACCAGTGGCAGTGGTTTAGTGGTTAGCACAACGGACTACTGACTGCAAGGTTGTGGGTTCGAATCCCCATCAGTCCCTTCAAAAATCATTGTGGGATTTTTCATCTCCAACAGGCTCCTACCCAGAGTTTAGCATGCTTTCTGCGCGGACGCGTCATTGAGGGTGTTGTTCAAATCTTCTAACCAACACCACGGGTGTCTGTATCTCTCGGGGCTGACTGACGCCAGGACAGAACATGATAGTAAGCGTAGAGTACAGCCCTGTCACGAAGTCTCAACCCTAGACAGAATTCCATAGGATCATGATTATCACACTCATCGCCATCATCATCATCATCACCATTATCAGGTGCCCTGCCGCAGGCGTTGGCGACCATGGACTTCCATCCATCTCTATCTCTCGTTGCCCCCAGCATCTCCCCCACCCTCCTCATCCCCAGCCACTCTGCAAGTCCGTCCAGCATTCTCTCCCTGGGTCTACCTGGTGCTCTCTTTCCCTCCAGCCCTCCCGTTGTGACCATCATCACATTGTAAAAACTGTGCCAGCTGCTGTGGTCGTTGAGGTGGCGTTGAAAATGCGACCAAAGAAAAAAGTGAAGGTGAGCACGAAGGTAAATCGCCTATATGCCATAAAAAAAAAGCGCGCGCGCACGCACGCACACGCGCACTCTCTCTCTCTCTCTCTCTCTCTCTCTCTCTCTCTCTCTCTCTCTCTCTCTCTCCTCTCTCTCTCTCTCTCTCCCTCTCTCTCTCTCTCTGGATCGACGGTGCGAATGAAGCTCTGACCTCACACGGTATTTCTCCACTTCAAACCTCCCAGCTGGCTGCTGACTGTTAACTCTTTCTCCCTGGACACACGTAATGGTACAAGTGGACAGGGAACAGAAACAGAGTACGTCGGCATGTGATAGTCGGAATGTGACAGTGCTTTGTCTTTCAATAAGTGCTGTTCCATTCTGCTTACAGTGTGTCAATGTAACAATTGTACGGAAGATTTCTATCATCATCATCATCATCACCATCATCGTCATCATCATCATTACTATTGTTATTACTATTATTATCATTATCATTTGTGTTTAACGCTCAGTCGACTGCTCAGAGCCATATCAAGACTACTGTTTTCATTTAACAACACACACCTCTAAACATATCGATGACCTGGGAAAAAAAGAAAGCCGGGGGAAAAAAAGTACACATATCACTGCATTCACACAAAAAATAGACTATGCCACTGGCGTTGGCCATTCTGCCCAATTTATCACTGGGGAGGTTTAAAAAAACAAACCTGAATACAAATGCACAGACATAATTAAGTACACAAAAACATAAAAACAGGCCAATAGTAGATAAAATTGCCACTACGCAGTTCACATTTCCTTAATTAACGCTTACAATGCAGTTCATGTATGTGACCACTCATCAATGTTAAGAGTCAGAAAGCATGTGACTTTATGTGAAACAAACATGAATGAAAGAAATGAGAAAGTAAAGAGACAACAGAAAGAAAAGGAGCAAAGTGAAAACAAAGAGAATGGCAATAAAAGAGGTTACTGTTTATGCTGAAAGATCCTCCAGGAATATTACAGTTTTCAAAGTATGTGTAGGGTAACATGTTACAACAACAAAGTCAGAACGGGCAGATATGCTGTATCAGTCAATATGTGCCAGCGTTAACCCTACCAGCCCTACAAAGCTTACAACAAGGACACCCTTCCCAGTCTGCCCGGATGTGCCACCCGTAAAGGAGAAAGTTTCAATAAACCCCTGATAACTCGTAAACTGTTTGAGCGATTTATATAAAAAGTCCCACAATTTGGTAATTACCGAAGATTAGTACTTTGTCTTGATACAAATTTCAATCGTTTTGATAAATTCATATTAACTCCACACAACACTGAAAACCACCTGAAACATCTATGAGTATACATTAGCGTCCTCTACGCGCGCACGCGCACGCGCGCGCGCGCACGTGTGTGTATGTGTATGTGTGTGTGTGTTTATGTGTGTGTATGTGTGTTTATGTGTATGTGTGCGTGTGTGTGTCTATGTGTATGTGAGTGGTGTGTGTGTGTGTGTGTGTGTGTGTGTCTATCTGTGCGTGTGAGAGCGAGTGAATGAGAGCGAGCCAGAGAGAGAGAGAGAGAGGCTGAGAGACACAGAGAGAGAAAGACAGAGAGAAAGAGAGCGTGACAACTTGGGTCATGGGTCACACGCCGAACCACTAGGGGTGTGTGTGTGTATGGTGGGGGTGGGTGAGACAGAGGATCACAATTTGGGTCAAAGATCACACGCCTAACAGGCTGAGTGTACCCTAGCTAAGCATCCTGATGCGTGTGTGTTTGTGTGCCCATGAGTACGTATGTGTGTGTGTATGCATGTGTGTGTTTTGCGAGTGTGTGCATGTGTGTGTATGCGTGTGCATGCATGTATGTGCACATGGGCGCTGCTTATACATCTGTAAACAGTAGTACTCAGGAATACATTATTAATCATTTGGTTGTTCTTTTACTATCCTTCCTAACACTTATGTTGCTATGATTCTAATACTTGTTCTCGCTTCACATTTTGTCAGTTTCCATTTCTGCTTGACTGAAAGTTTTCATGACTTTCTGTTCTTGCTACGTGCAACGAGTGTGTTTCTGACATGGGTCAATTGTGCTAAACAAGTGAAATTATTATAGACTTAATCCACGTCAACGTTAAGGACCTTACGTGTCGGATTTATTTTGGGAAAACACATTCCATTTCCATCAATGTTCATCCTTACTTTCATAAATTCTGTCACTGTCTGGGTCAAAACTGGATGTACTAAGCACCAGATATCTACTGCAATACTTGCTTGGTAGTGAACCACTGTTGGCTATGGTTGCAGAAGCAAATTACATAAATCTGGCCGACAATTACTGAAAATTACTTTAAAGTAAGAATCTCTTCTCTAATACCTTACCCACCAACATCACATCATACACATCGTTGATCAGCTTCAAACGAAAGTTTCGTACACATTTTCCCTGTAATACCATGACATAACAAAATAACTCCGTTCAGTGTTTCTGGGATCCCTTCCCAAACACTCACCCTCCCCATTTCAAGACGTTGCCAGGTGTAGGGTTTTGTGCAGACTAATGAAGTCTGCCAGACAAATGTTGGCAGACTTGGGTGGAGCGCATATGGAATTGTCCGGGTGCAATGAATCCCTGTTCGACAAACTCCAAACTTGAAATAACATAAATATTTTTTACTGCTGAAAACCCTCGTCTACACACCCTGTTATACAGATGACATTTTTCATGATTGGTAACCATTTCGCCATTTGTGTGTGTGTTTATACTGAATTCATTTATTTATTACTTTATATATCTGTTATTTTCTTTGAAGATAAAATACACAGATACATGTACATATGTCATTTACATGTAAACAAGATTGTTCCAATGATAGGCTTATACAATACTAGTATAAAAAATATAGACTAGGTGAAATATAGTCTAGGTAGGGCCTGAGGACCTGGCCAGCTCAAGGATTTATGTGCAGGCTTAAGGCTTGTGCCATGATCACCATACACCTGTGACATTAGTGTATATGGAATTCGTTCCGAGCGCGAAGACGTCTTGAGAAACAAACAAGAACTGAAACTGCTTTAATGCTCGTTTGTTTTTCTTTTATGTCTTTTCATATATGTGCTCTTAGACAACCGATTGTGATCTGTTCTTTCAACCAGTATACAGAATTCATCTTCTGGCCGTGACCTGGACTACTGATGCATCATTTTCCCAAATGACCCATTGCGTTTTGACCAGAGGAGTCAAATGTCCCATCCCCTTTTTTGAAGCAGCGGGCTCATACTTTCACTTTTCTGAAAATAAGAGTGAAATCGACGCCCGTTCTGTCAAGGGTTGTTACTCGATACATGAACAGAACTGAAACATGGCAGTCTGTTGAAAACTTCCCAGACCAATCAAAATGGCTCTTTTTAACTACGACTACAAAGAGTATGTTGATTGGTCAGCAAAGTTTATTTTCAACAATTACATGGCTTTTCCGTTTAAATTTTCCGAGGAGCACAAGACGTTTGTTGTTTTCTAGACTAATAATGCTGGACAACTGCGATGTGTCCAACCATGTCACCATAGAAACAGCGGAAATTCGTTCCTGCTCACAAAAATAAAAAAAATTCGGAACACCTACATTTCAATGTTCTCTTTTGATATCTGTCCATTTTTGTTGTCGTGTCCACATTTAGCTCTCTCTCTGTCTGTCTCTGTCTCTCGCTCTCTCTGTCTGTCTCTCTCTCTGTCTGTCTCTCTCTCTGTCTGTCTCTGTCTCTGTCTCCTCTCTCTGTCTGTCTCTCTCTCTGTCTGTCTCTCTCTCTCTCTCTGTCTCTCTGTCTCTTCTCTGTCTCTGTCTCTGTCTTCTCTGTCTCTCTGTCTTCTCTCTGTCTCTCTGTCTCTGTCTCTCTGTCTCTCTCTCTGTCTCTCTGTCTCTCTCTCTGTCTCTCTCTCTCTCTGTCTCTCTCTCTCTCTCCCTCTCTGTCTCTCTCTCTCTCTCTCTCTCGTGTTCTCTCTCTCTGCCCTCTCTCTGTCTCTCTCTCTCTCTTCTCTGTCCTCTCTCTCTGTCTCTCTCTCTGTCTCTCTCTCTCCTCTCTCTCTCTCTCTCTGTCTCTCTGTCTCTCTCTCTCTCTCTCTCTCTGTCTCTCTCTGTCTCTCTCTCTGTCTCTCTCTCTCTCTCTCTCTCTGTCTCTCTCTCTCTGTCTCTCTCTCTGTCTCTCTCTCTCTCTCTCTCTCTGTCTCTCTCTCTGTCTCTCTCTCTCTCTCTCTCTCTCTGTCTCTCTCTCTGTCTCTCTGTCTCTCTCTCTCTCTCTGTCTCTCTCTCTCTCTCTGTCTCTCTCTCTGTCTCTCTCTCTGTCTCTCTCTCTCTCTCTCTCTGTCTCTCTCTCTGTCTCTCTCTCTGTCTCTCTGTCTCTCTCTCTCTCTCTCTCTCTCTCTCTCTCTCTCAATCCCTCCTTCTCTGTGCTTTCTTTGAGCAGTTTATCTATCAGACCCTGCACATAGAAACCCTGACCCAGTGAATCGTGATTATAATAATTTCCAATCACAATCCAGAAATTACCCATTAAATTTTGATTGCAAAGGCGAATGGTCCACACACCTAACTTTACAGAATAAATCTTAGAGTATGTCTACTCATCAGTCGGATGGACGAGTGAGTCGTCATTATCACAAACATACGAATGCAGAAACTCGGACAAAATCCGCTCAAAAATATCGTCGGGGTATAGTGAGTAATGACGTATTTCTGGACATTTAGGGGGAGACGTCACCACCACAAGTATTGTCGTAGCTACAAGCGGAATGAATGAAGATACTTAACCTAGTTAGACATATGAATCATCCACTCATCCAACAGAAATACCAACAGTGATACTATCGACAGTATAAGGCAACGTGAATTTCTTATTTACTAACGCCTCTGGAAGGACAGGGGGGGGGGGGGTATGCTGTTTTGAAATGATGGCCCCTTGCTCATACTGAATGTTTGTGCAATCAAAAACACAAGATACGCCATCTTATTGCGCGATCACTTGCAACGTGTATTATGATCACAATTTTCATCATGCATGCTTCGTTTATATATACACAATGTTGTTTATATATATATAGATTATGTACGTTTGCGAGCGTGTATGTATGTATGTATGTATATATGTCATGTATGTATACATATATACATATGTATATATATATATATATCTACACTGTATATATATATATCATCATATATGTATATTTTTGGATATTGTTAACCCATTGGATATAAACAAAACGACAAAAAATATTCGTTAAAAAACAGTCGTAGCGCGCGCCCGCGCACACACACACACACACACACACACACACACACACAACACGCACGCAAACACACACACACACACACACACGTGTAACTTACGTCCATTTAAGGTAAACTACGCGGCAGCAACCACCCAGCCACAGCCATCAGCCTTCATGTGTCAGCCGTGCCCAGGACTGTCACTGTAGAACTGGTGTGTTCAGCCACAGCCGACACTGTTCCACGTCCAACTGAGTCCTTAACGGGGCATATCCATTGTCTGATGAGACTGGAGACATCAATCAATAGTTTTACAACAAGGGAAACTACCTCTGCACATAGGAAACTACTTTTGTAAACAGATTATCTCTCGATTCATTTAGAATTAAATAGAGCAAAATAATCAAATATATTTACGTTTGTATTTCATTAAACCACATTTTCACTGTCAGGAAATGCGACCATATTTCTCATATTCATATTCATTTCATTTTGTCACTATATATTTACCATGTGAAACTCAGGCTGCTCTCTCCATTGAGTGCTGCGCCATCCCCCCCCCCCCCCCAAAGAGTTCAGAAAGGCCAGAAGGCTAATTGACCTTCAAGGGGAAGGAAATGAACCTATCTCTCTAATGTCTGATACCAGGGCAGCCGGGTGAATGCCACAGACATCTAAGATGTCTGTGGTGAATGCCCTGCTCTTCACGGTTTGTCTGCATCCGTTACCAACATACATCAAATAGGGGCTGCTCATTTGATGTTTGATTTCAAAACTGACGGACATCTATTGTCCTGTAAGTCGTTTTCATTGAATAAATCCAATGGTTCTATATGATTTCAAAAAGCTCATGAACTTGTTTAATTATTAAGGTTTCTTAACTATTTGTTACAATGCATTTTAATTCTGAGGTAATCTCGCTCCTCTCAACTCCCCTCTCCCCCAGTTTTCTTTAAATTGATTGTCCAAAAGCGCTTAGGTGGACAGACGTTAAAAGAAATCACACCACACACACACACAACACAACACACACCACAACACACACACACACACACACACTACCACACACACACACACACACACACCACACACACACTACACACAACACACACACCACACACCACACACACACACACACACACAACACACACTACACACACACACACACACAAACACACAACACTACACACACTACACCACACACACACACAAAACACACACACACTACACACACACACACACACAACACACAACACACACACACACTACACACACACACACACACACTACACCACACACTACACACACACTACACACACACACACACACACACACACACTACACCACCACCACACACACACACACACACACACACACACACACACACACAACACACACACACAACACACAACACACACACACACACACACACACACACCACACACACACACACACACCCCACACACTACAACACACACACACACTACACCACACACCACACACACACACCACAACACACACACACACACACACACACACACACACACACAACACACACACACACACACACACACCACACACGCACATACACGCTTCCACACACGTATGCATGACCTGTCTGCTGTTTTCATGACATTTCTATAGAACACCCCAGAAAACAACTTTTACACTATCAGCACTACAAAGTGTACAGTCTGAAATGCCATTCCCAATGTGGCTGTCTGTGGAGATGCTGGTCAAAATGAAGAGTGCTTCACTAGACTTGTGATTCAACCATTAGCGACTGACACGAAATTTCACACTGTTACAGATGTGGAGTAGTTTAACAAATATTGTACATTTCAATCATTTTGATAAAATCGCGTGATTTTAACGCTGCATTAAAAATCATTTTTGGAGACAGATGTAAGCTCCCACTCGTTTCGAAATCCGAGTTATTTAGCTTCTAGGCTTATGTGCAGGCTTAAGGCTTGTGCCATTCATTCTGGACCTTCTCCCCATCACATGGCGCCTGTGGCGTCAGTGCATGTAGAATTCATTCCGAATGTGGAGATGTCATCTTGAGAAACTGACACCAAAACCATTATTACTTGATTTTTGTTTAACCTTATGTTTTACTTTCTTAAAGTGATTTCCCGATTTTTTCTCACAATTTCTGTTGATTTTCAGCCGAAATCACTGAATAATTTACGAAATTTATCTCTGAAGACTTGTTAAGCACTAAAACGTTGTCTCGTGCCGTACGAGTCACGAAATTTTTCTCTAAAGACTTGTTAAACACTAAAACGTTACCTCTTGACGTACAAGTCACGAAATGTCTCTGTAAAGACTTGTTAAGCACTAAAACGTTACCTCTTGACGTACAAGTCACGAATGTCTCTGTAAAGACTTGTTAAGCACTAAAACGTTACTTCTTGACGTACAAGTCACGGAATGTCTCTGTAAAGACTTGTTAAACATTAAAACGTTACCTCTTGACGTACAAGTCACGGAATGTCTCTGTAAAGACTTGTTAAGCACTAAAACGTTACCTCTTGACGTACAAGTCACGGAATGTCTCTGTAAAGACTTGTTAAGCACTAAAACGTTACCTCTTGACGTACAAGTCACGGAATGTCTCTGTAAAGACTTGTTAAGCACTAAAACGTTACTTCTTGACGTACAAGTCACGGAATGTCTCTGTAAAGACTTGTTAAACATTAAAACGTTGTCTCTTGACGTACAAGTCATGGAATGTCTCTGTAAAGACTTGTTAAACACTAAAACGTTGTCTCTTGACGTACAAGTCACGAAGTGTCTCTGTAAAGACTTGTTAAACATTAAAACGTTACCTCTTGACGTACAAGTCACGGAATGTCTCTGTAAAGACTTGTTAAACACTAAAACGTTACCTCTTGACGTACAAGTCACGGAATGTCTCTGTAAAGACTTGTTAAACACTAAAACGTTACCTCTTGACGTACAAGTCACGGAATGTCTCTGTAAAGACTTGTTAAACATTAAAACGTTGTCTCTTGACGTACAAGTCACGGAATGTCTCTGTAAAGACTTGTTAAACATTAAAACGTTACCTCTTGACGTACAAGTCACGAAATTCTGTAAAGACTTGTTAAACACTAAAACGTTACCTCTTGACGTACAAGTCACAAAGTGTCTCTGTAAAGACTTGTTAAACACTAAAACGTTGTCTCTTGACGTACAAGTCACGAAATGTCTCTGTAAAGACTTGTTAAACACTAAAACGTTGTCTCTTGACGTACAAGTCACGAAATGTCTCTGTAAAGACTTGTTAAACACTAAAACGTTACCTCTTGACGTACAAGTCACGAAATTCTGTAAAGACTTGTTAAACACTAAAACGTTACCTCTTGACGTACAAGTCACGAAATGTCTCTGTAAAGACTTGTTAAACACTAAAACGTTGTCTCTTGACGTACAAGTCACGAAATGTCTCTGTAAAGACTTGTTAAACACTAAAACGTTGTCTCTTGACGTACAAGTCACGAAATGTCTCTGTAAAGACTTGTTAAACACTAAAACGTTGTCTCTTGACGTACAAGTCACGAAATGTCTCTGTAAAGACTTGTTAAACACTAAAACGTTGTCTCTTGACGTACAAGTCACGGAATGTCTCTGTAAAGACTTGTTAAACACTAAAACGTTGTCTCTTGACGTACAAGTCACGAAATGTCTCTGTAAAGACTTGTTAAACACTAAAACGTTGTCTCTTGACGTACAAGTCACGAAATGTCTCTGTAAAGACTTGTTAAACACTAAAACGTTACCTCTTGACGTGTTGTCCAAGGCCATTGGTGAAAAAAAAACAAAACACTACATAGAACAGACTAAATATTACTTCTTTGACCGGTTAGATCATTCTATTACATGTAGTAGTAGTAGTAGTAGTAATAATAGTAGTGTTTAAAGCCCAGCCGACTGCTCAGAGTCAAATAACCATCTCTAACAAGACATACATCCTAACGCATCGATGATCCTGTTAAAAAAAAAAGGGGAAAAAAGCTTAGTACACATATCACTGCATTCACGCAAATAATTTAGGAATATGTCTGGCGTTGGTC
>CM060309.1:98968461-98990961 GCA_030674185.1 Monoplex corrugatus | reverse complement strand
CATAAATCCTCCAATATACCAAATATTCATAGCATAAATCTTCTAATATACCAAATATTCAGAGCATAAATCCTCTAATATACCAAATATTCATAACATAAATCCTCTGATATACCAAATATTCAGAGCATAAATCCTCTAATATACCAAATATTTAGAACATAAATCTTCAAATATACCAAATATTCAGAACATAAATCTTCTAATATACCAAATGTTCAGAGCATAAATCCAGTAATATACCAAATATTCAGAGCATAGATCCTCTAATATACCAAATATTCAGAGCATAAATCCTTTAATATACCAAATATTTACAAATATTCAGAGCATAAATCCTTTAACATTCCAATTATTCAGAGCATAAATCCTCTAATGTACCAAATATTCAGAGCATAGATCCTGTAATACACCAAATATTCAGAGCATATAATAATATCCTTTTATATACCAAATACCTAGAGCATAAATCCTTTAATATACCAAATATTCAGAGCATAAATCCTCTAACATACCAAATATCTAGAGCATAAATCCTTTAATATACCAAATATTCAGAGCATAAATCCTCTAATATACCAAATATCTAGAGCATACATCCTGTAATATACCAAATATTCAGAGCATAAATCCTCTAATATACCAAATATTCAGAGCATAAATCTTCTAATATACCAAATATTCAGAGCATAAAATCCTCTAATATACCAAATAATCAGAACGTAAATCCTGTAATATACCAAATATTGATAACATAAATCCTGTAATATACCAAATATTCAGAGCATAAATCCTCTAATATACCAAATATTCAGAGCGTAAATCCTCTAATATACTAAATATTCAGAGCGTAAATCCTCAAATATACCACATATTCAGAGCATAAATCCTCTAATATAACAAATATTCAAAACATAAATCCTCCAATATACCAAATATTCAAGCAAAAATCTTTTAATAAACCAAATATTCAGAGCGTAAATCCTCTAATGTACTAAATATTCAGATCATAAATTCTCTAACATACCAAATATCAGAACATAAATCCTGTGATATACCAAATATTCAGAGCATAAATCTTCTAATATACCAAATGTTCTGAGCATAAATCCTCTAACATACCAAATATTTAGAGCATAAATCCTTTAATATACCAAATATTCAGAGCACAAATCCTCTAATATACCAAATATTTAGAGCATAAATCTTTTAATATACCACATATTCAGAGCATCAATCCTCTAATATACCACATATTCAAAGCATAAATCCTCTAATATAACAAATATTCAGAACATAAATCCTCTAATAAACCAAATATTCAGAGCGTAAATCCTCTAATGTACTAAATATTCAGATCATAAATCCTCTAATACATCAAATATTCAGAGCATAAATCCTGCAATATACCAAATATTCAGAGCATAAATCCTCTAATATACCAAATATTCAGAGCATAAATCCTCTAATATACCAAATATTCAGAGCATAAATCCTGCAATATACCAAATATTCAGAGCATAAATCCTCTAATATACCAAATATTCAGAGCATAAATCCTCTAATATACCAAGTATTCAGAGCATAAATCCTGTAATATACCAAATGTTCAGAGCATAAATCCTCCAATAACCAAATATTCAGAGCATAAATCCTCTAATATACCAAATATTCAGAGCATAAATCTTCAGATATACCAAATATTCAGAGCATAAATCCTCTAATATACCAAATATTCCAAATATAAATCTAATATACCCAATATTCAGAACATGAATGCTCTAATATATCAAATATTCAGAGCTTAAATCCTCTAGAGTCTAATATACCAAATATTCAGACCATAAATCCTTTAATATACCAAATATTTACAAATATTTAGAGCATAAATCCTTTAATATACCAAATATTCTGAGAATAAATCCTCTAATGTACCAAATATTCAGAGCATAGATCCTGTAATATACCAAATATTCAGAGCATAAATCCTTCTATATACCAAATATCTACAGCATAAATCTTTTAATATACCAAATCCTTTTATATACCAAATATATAGAGCATAAATCCTTTAATATACCAAGTATTCAGATAATAAATTCTTTAATATACCAAATATTCAGATAAATTCTTTAATATACCAAATATCTAGAGCATAAATCTTTTACTACACCAAATATTCAGAGCATAAATTCTTTAATATACCAAAGATTACTTCCACGAAAACTTCTTTAAAACTCAGCACTCTCCACACACAGCATAAAGTATACACTACAACTGTGACAAGATCAACATTAAGTTCGTAAATGTACAAAACGTAACAGTATTTCAAACGTGCACGCGCACACCACGCTTCTCGCGTTCCTTGTTCTCTCCTAAACTCACTCTTACAAACAAAACTTGAATGCAAAGATAATATAAATAAATGAATAAATAAAAAAATAAAAGTGCGCTCCTCCAAAGTCAAAATTAACTTACTCGCTCCTCCCATCCCCCCCGACATAAATGCTCGCACAACCCCGGTCCAGTGACGTAAACCCTGTAAATGTCACTCACCAGAAGTGCACTGCACAAGCCCCATGTGTCCTTTGGAGTTCTTAACCCTTTGACCCCCGCACCATGTCTACCAACTGCATAAACTTAACCCTTTGATCTTCTCATTCTATCCATCAGCTTCCTGAAAAAATCAAAGGGGTAAGTTTTTGTTTTGCGTAGCATGGTTGCGCGGCTGCTGTGGACAGGGTGCAGGAGCCAAAGGGTTAAGCTCACTACCAACGACAGTAATCATTCAGTCCTGGGACCAGACAGAGCGAGCGATCCCCCTCATAACGGATTTACCGTGTGACATTCAAGCCGATCTCTACAGGGACTGCGCGTCGCCACACTGCAGCGCCACCCCCTTTTTTGTCCACGTGTTTTTATTTTACTATGACCGGATTTTTTAAAATAGAATTCTTCCTTCACTGCATGGGACCTTGGTTTAACATCTCGAAATAAAAAAAAAAAAAACTGTCCCAAGAAAAGATTACATCGTACTAAATGAAAAAAACCAAACAAAATATTGATCTATGCCTCCTGGTAATCTTACGCCCATTCAGTAAGTAAACTTGCATAATTTTAGAATGAGAATGTGTGCAAGACGGAATCGTCGCATTAGGACAATTCCATGTGCGCTCCACTCGAAGAAGAAACCAGTGATGATCAAGAGTTTTCCCCCCCCTACCCCCAATCCCTTTTTTTTTAACCTTACCGACCCTCAGCGGGGTCTGGCACATCGAACCAGGCTTCGACTGGAGTATGTGTTTACCCAATCACATGCCTCACTGTCACCTGACCCTGGAGGAGGGTCCCTGTGTGCTACCAGCCGTCACAGACGCCGTGACCGAAAATCAAACGAAATAAATATGGCTCATACTGTCATAGACACTTGAACTGTGCACAAAACTATGCGTAGCACGGCACGTATGAGTAAAACGCCGATGCCCTTCCAACCTCGAGAATTATAAATCTAGAAATTCAACGCACATTGCATGTTGAAGTGCGGCCGCTATGAAACATCAGACTGACCCAACCCAAAACCACTCGGACTGACAATTCTATTGTAACATTGGCAATGTGCTAATGTTTTGAAGAAATGAAGAGAGAACAGGGAAGGGACCTACGCTGCACTAAGCTGACACACCCAAATGACTGAAACATTTAAGATGGGTAACGAAACAGCCCGCTGCTTCATTGACCGGTAAGTGAGCGTTAACAGGTCGCGCACTGAATGCATGGAATGGATGGACTACATTCAGTGCTTCATTCCGCGAATTGCATTTTGATTTTCCATAACACGCTGGCGCGGTGACAAGAAAAATAACCCCTCTTACCTTTAACAGTGCAGTTACTGCTCTTGTGCTGAGCTGGAATCCGGAATAAACACCACCACAAACTTATGACACAGAAAACAAAAATAACCAATCGGTCAAACAAAGTAACGAAGTTAAGATGTCGTCTGCACAGCCACGAGAAAAAATGTTCACGGTTCTTTTTCTTTTCTCCAATGCAAAAGATTGGATGAAATGAGAAAGTTTTGTCAACTACGGTCAGCTGACCAAGTCTGAGCCAATCAGAACGTTTCGATGACACCCTCCCCTCCCCTCCCTCCCCTCCCCCTTGTCTCGATTATGTATCTATTTCTGGCAACAGACAACTGCTGGTCTGTGTGTGCTCGCGCAATTATGAAATCAATTACCTGACAGACAATAACATTGTTTTTTTAGAACTATGGCTCTGCGGGATGTGTTGCGTTGTTTGTGTTGTTGTTGTTGTGTGTGTGTTATGTGTCTGTGTCTGTGTGTGTGTATGTGTGAGTGTGGTATGTGTGATGTGTTGTGTGTGTGTGTGTGTGTGTGTGTGTGTGTTGTGTGTTGTGTGTTGTGTGTGGATGTGATGTAAGGCTGAAAAACAGGCAACAATAACAATTTTCGAGGAATAGCTGGCCGAAATGTTTTGGTGCCTAGGCCCTATGAATCGACTATAACCAACAGTTTCAGCTCCAGCCTCCCGTAATGAATGTCGTATCCACTGACACCACTGATACCATGTGATGGACAAGATCCAAAATGATCGTAGCATAAGCCTTAAGCCTACGAAAAACAAACAAACAAACAAACAAACAAACAAACCAAAAAACAAAACAAAAAACGCGCTGGTCGAAGTCTTAAAAGAACGACATTGAACTTGATAGAGTTGTTCAGTTCTGTCTTCAGTGTACTGTATCGTTGGGTCTTCATTCAGCACGTGTTCTGATGCCCGCGCGCACGCCAACACACACACACACGTGCACACACACACACACGTGCACACACACACACACACGTGCACACACACACACGTGCACACACACGCACTCACCCACTTCGACACACACACTCACTCACTCAAACACAAACACACACACCAAGCACGCACACGCACTCACTCACCCACTCGCGTGCGCGTGAGCACACCACACACCACACACACACACACACACACACACACACACACACACAGACACTAGTCAAATCGTCAAGAATAACAACAGATAATAACATGAAATCAGAAATAAATAATGCCACAAGTTCAAAAAGAATACGTATAGAGTAAAAGTATGTAAGTCTTTGGATAAATATAAGTCTACACGTGCGCACACACACACACTGACACGCACGCGCGCGCGCACACACACACACACATACTTACACACTCATCCCTCTCCCACACCACAACACAACAACACACACATTCCACACACACACACGCGCACACACACACTTACACACTCACCCCCTCCCACACACACACACACACACATTCACACACACACATGCACGCACGCACACATACACACACACACACACACACACACACACACACACACACACACACACACACACGGATGAAGGCAGAGTCATCTCTATACAGACTAACTGAATGATAAAGGAACGAGTGACTTCATTGTTCACGTCAGGTGTGATCTGTTGTTTTTTATCTGCCGTCTCTGATGAAACAGTGCAGCACACAGAATACTCCATCACCATCTCTGCGGTACGGCAAAGAGCAGTTTGGAGGTATGTATATCCACGCGCTAGTCAACCAAGCAGCTTAACCCTTTGACTCCTGCAGCCTGTCCAACAGCATCCTTCTTTGTCAACCATGCTGGAAGAGCAAAAACTTAACCCTTTGACAGGAAGCTGGTGGATAGGGTGAGGGAGTCAAAGGGTTAAATTTTTGCAGTTGGTAGATATGGTGCAGGTGGCAAAGGGTTAACAGACGTACCCATCACGCTGCTAAATAACAGACAAAACCCACCCGACTTGTAGGGTGAACGTCCTCAGACGACCTATATATCTACTTACATACCTGTATTATATACCTACATACCTATATATTTACCTACATACCTATATACCTACATACTAACTGTGCTGACAAATCTACGTCGTCTGCCTGTCTTCCTACTGACCTACAAATTAAGAGAGAGAGAGGGGGGGGGGGCTAGGGATAGACGGACAAACACACGAAGAGAAAAAGAGAAAGAAGAAAAGAGAAGGAGGAGAGAGAGGAGAGAGAGACATAGACAGAGACAAAGACACACAGAGAGAGAGAGAGAGTCCAGAATGTGAGTTACCTTCCTGATCAGGCTACAGACCCAATTCAGATCATGCTGAATACATAATCATCATGACATGGAGACATATTTGATTAAATATTGCAGAGGGGGAGAGATCGAGAGAAAGACAGAGAGGAGAGACAGACAGACAGACAGACAGACAGAGACAGATACAGAGAGACAGAGAGAAACAGAGGCAGAGACAAACAGACAGACAGAGACAGAGACCAAGGACTTTATTCAAGAGAGATTCAACGCACTGAGACAGCTGTATGCGTTTCATCCCAACTGCCATCTGGGAGACCCACTGAGTCTGCTCAAAACCCTACGTGCTGGTACGGTCTTGCAATGGAGGAGAGGGGACTGGGACTTATAAAACAGTAAGCTGACACGCCACCAAATGATCGGAGTATTAATTAAGATGGGCAGTCAACAGGCCAGTCAACAGGTCAACAGGCCAGTCAACAGGCCAGTCAACAGGTCAACAGGCCAGTCAACAGGTCAACAGACCAGTCAGCATGTCAACAGGCCAGTCAACAGGTCAACAGGCCAGTCAATAGGCCAGTCAACAGGTCAACATGACAATCAATAGGCCAGTCAACAGGTCAACAGGTCAACAGGCCAGTCAACAGGTCAACAGGCCAGTCAACAGGTCAACAGGCCAGTCAATAGGCCAGTCAACAGGTCAACAGGCCAGTCAACAGGTCAACGGGCCAGTCAATAGGCCAGTCAACAGGTCGACAGGCCAGTCAACAGGTCAGTCAACAGGTCAACAGGCCAGTCAATAGGCCAGTCAACAGGTCAACAGGCCAGTCAATAGGCCAGTCAACAGGTCAACAGGCCAGTCAATAGGCCAGTCAACAGGTCAACAGGCCAGTCAATAGGCCAGTCAACAGGCCGGTTTTCGATGTTGCAGGCAGGGATGGAATTTGAGACATCAGTTCGTGAGTCTACGGCTCCTGTAGAAGGGACAACCAGGCCGCCAACGAGTCGAATCGTTGACCCTGGCATCATCAGTATAGCGCTTATAGACCAGCTTATTGTTATCTTTATTCCTGTTTATAGTCCAGCCGACTGCGCACAGCCCTTTCAGGGCTATGACTGTTTCAAAACATGCGCTATTCTTCAACAGGACAAAAGAAGAAAAAACAAAACAAAACAACAACAACAACAACAAAAGGAAAAGAAAATGATGGACACGTACGAACGCAGTCACGCACATACTCTACGGAGACGCCCCTGCCGTTGACCACTCCGTCCACTTAATCGCACAAGGGGATTAAAAAGAATATCTGAATACAAATTTAAACATAACTACTTACTTACTTTATACTTTATCCGTCCTCTTATACCATCTTGGGCGTCGAGGGGAGAAAGAGCTTTCTGTCTGCGGCAAGTTTGAAGGCCTGGTTGAGTGGGATGTTGTGGGTCTTCAGTGTTTCTTTCACACCCTTGATCCAGGTCTTCCTCGGTCTACCCCTTGCCTTGTACCCTGACACCTTTGTGTTGTAAGCTTTACTGGCAAGCTGGTGAGGTGCCATGCGTGTCAGGTGCCCGAACCACCTGGTTCTCTGCTGTTGGATGTAGTGGAGAATTGGTGTTGTTCCAATCATTTCTCTGATCTTGATGTTCTTGATCTTATCATGTCTGGTTTTGTTGACTGCTCTCCTTAGACATCTCATCTCGCAGGTGGTGATCTTTCTTTCAAGACTTTTGGTAAGGGTCCATGTCTGACACTGGTAGGTCAAGGTTGGTCTAAATATGGACTCGATAAGTTTGGCTTTGGTCTCGATGGGGATGTTGGGGTGTCTTAGGAGTGGGGCAAGCTGGTAGCTGACGCTGTTGGCCTTTTGAACTCTTGTCTCGATCTCTCTGTTGAGACGTCCATCTTCTGTGAAGATACTTCCAAGATACTTGAACTCGCTGACTTGTTTCAGTGCTGTCCCCTCGATGTTGATGTTGAGGCGGCCAGGTGTTCTACTGACTTTCAGTGTCTCGGTTTTGCTGATACTGATTTTCATGCCGAAGTTCTCACATTGTGTGTTCAGGTTGTTCGTGTGCTCCTGGAGTTCCCCTTCTTTTTCATGTGCAAGGCTTTGATCATCTGCAAACAGCATCTCGTTCAGATCTTCAGGGTTGGGATTTGCTTCCTTCGTGATTTTGTCCATATATACAATGAACAGCAGTGGTGATAGAACACACCCCTGCCTCACTCCCGACGTCACCCCAAACCATTCCGTGAGTCCATCTTGGGTGCGTACTGCACTCATGCTGTTGGTATAGATGGCTCTTATATTGTCTAGAAGTTGCCCCCTAACGTCATATTCTTCTAACGTTTTCCACAACTTGTTTCTATTTACTCTGTCGAAGGCCTTTTCTTGATCCACGAACACGAAGTTCAGTTCTTTATTGTGTTCGATAGTCTTTTCGCTCAGTTGTCTGAGAGCGAAGATAGCGTCAGTGCATCCTCTTCCTTTTCTGAAACCCATCTGCGCCTCACTCAGTAGAGGTTCCACCTTGTACCTTGTGCGCTGTTCAAGGATCTTTGTATACATCTTTCCCGTGTGGCTCAGAAGGGATATACCTCGATACGTGCTGCAGTCTTTCTTGCTGCCTTTCTTTTTCCAGATTGGTACCACGACTGCACGCTGCCAGTCTTCTGGGACTTTCCTCTCTGTCCATGCTTTCTGGAATATTGTGGTCAGCCAAGTGGTTCCTGTTTCTCCACATGCCAGGATAGCTTCGGTTGTAATGCCATCAATTCCTGCTGCTTTGTTCTTTGGGCTGGTCTTCAACGCCTGTTGTACCTCTGATCTCAGGATGTTTGGCTCTTCGTGTTCTGGATAGCTAGGGTGAAACTGGCTCTGTGTGTATCCCTGTCTGTTTGGGTTGAGGAGTTCCTTAAAATATTCTTGCCATCTCTTCTTGATGCAGTCTTCATCACTGATAGGGTTTCCATCTCTGTCATTGACTACTGTTGTTGGGCTGTATGGCTTGTCTCGTAATCTCATTGCTTTGACGCTTTTGTAAAAATGTCGTGTCGAGAGCTTGCACAGTTCGCTTAGTTCCTCTCCATATGTTTTCCATGATTGTTCTTTGGCCATTCTGACTGTCCTCTTGCTGTGTCTTCTTGCCACTCTATATTTCACGTAGTCCTCCTCTAGCTTTGATTTCACCCACACCTTGTACAACTTCTTCTTTTCCTTGATGGCCTCCTTTACTGTGTCATTCCACCAGGCTGTCTGCTTTACCTGCCCTTTTCCGGTCTTTGTGCCGCAGGTTTTACTAAGTGTGTCTGTCAGTGTGTTCTTGAAGACTGACCATGCTTCTTCTGCTGTCATGCCTGTGCTGTCTACTTCTTCCAGCCTCTTTGTGATTTCTGTCTGTACCTCCCATTGTACCTCTTCCTTCTGGAGTTTTCTTAGGTTTATCTGTCTGTCGCACGCTTTACTCTTTGTTCTCGGTGTTCTTCTTTTCTTCATCGTAGAGACCAAGATCACAGGGCGGTGGTCAGTGTCCAGATCTGCATTTGGAATGGCTCTTGCGTCTGTGACCCTGCTTCGTTCTTCTATTCGTGTTAGAATGAAATCTATCTGAGATGACACATTCAGATCATTCCACCTGTACCAAGTTTGTCTCTGGCTGTGTCTGTGTTCGAAAAAGGTGTTTGCAATCCACAGCCCATGCTCTGCACAGAGTGCTAGAAGTTGTTCCCCGTTGTAGTTGCACTCTGTATTGGTGTCACTGTGTGGGCCCAAGTGCTGTTCCCAAGGTGCTCTTCTTTTGCCCACTCTCCCATTGAAGTCTCCCATGACAATGAGTTGTTCTGTGTCTGGGACTGTGTTGATGGTGTCTGCCATCTTCTCAAAGAATTCCTCCTTCTGTTCTTCAGTGTAAGAGTCATTACAAGGTGCGTAAGCCTGGATGAAGGTTGTGGTCTCCCGTTCTCCTCTTACTCGGATTTTTATTAGTCTCTCTGAGATAAACTCTGTTTCCAACAAATTCTTTGCCGTGTCTGGGTGTAAGAAAACGCCCACGCCGTGTGTTGCCCTTGTTGTCATGTCCACACCACTCCAGGTCAGTACATAATCCTCGTGAATCTGTTTGGTCCCCGTACCCTTTAGCCTACAGTCTGAAATTCCCATCACTGTTATTCTCCATTTTTTCATGAAGTCAATGATTTCTGGTTCCTTGTCTCTGATTCCACACACATTCCAAGTGCTTGTTCTTTCTCGTAGTCCTTTTCCATTTCCAGTTCGTTTTCCGTTATGATCCATTTCTTTCTCCTTTTACTTTCTCGAGCAATGAGTAATCCACCGCCGGCTTGCTAGGCCCGTCTCTAAAACATACATGAAAAACGGGTCTAAATTACCTGAAATTGCTTCCGCACATCTCATTTCCGCAGAGCCAAAAATGAAGTTAATACCCAGTTATAAATCCTAAGGAAAAGTACGTAAGCTATATAGAACACACACAGGTGAATGGACCAGCAAGGCACAAATCGATAGGAAGAAATGACAGAAAGCAAAGGAAACTAAAAGAATGACAGAAGAGAGGAAATTTGCAGAATGTGGGGATATTCTATTTATACTGAAAGAGCCCACGAGGGCTATTGACCAGCTAACTGGGGATTAAAAGGACTGTGGCCTGTCGGAGCTTCGAACCCACGACCCTCACATTATCAGCCTCTGGCCTGTCGAAGGTTTAACCCATAAACCAGCGTTATCAGCAATGGCGCCCCATAACTGCCATGAAGACCAATTCAAAAACCTACCACAACAAGTTGTCTCGCCAGCCAACACTTCACAGATTGGACTTTGTTCAAGAGGGATTCATCGCGCTCCACCCAAATCTACCAGCAGTTATGTGACAAGACTCCCTGAGCCTGTGGCAAAAGCCTGTACGCTGGCAAGATCCTGAACCAGGGAGGGGACAAGATGGGATCTATGAAACACTGAGTTAACCCTTTGACTCCTCCACCCTATCCACCAGCATCCTGCATAGTCAGCCAAGCTTGCAAAGCAAAAACTTAACCCTTTGACTCCCTCACCCTATCCGCCAGCTTCCTGCAAAAGCTGGCGGATAGGGTGAGGGAGTCAAGCGGTTACGTTTTTACAGTTGATGGATAGGGTGCTGGAGTCAAAGGGTTAACACCACCAGAATGACGGAAACAAAGCAGGGCAGGCAACAGGCCAAGTTTTAAATGTTGCGGGCTGGGATTGAACCCGAGATACCTCATCTTGAGTCCATGGCTCTTTCACAAGAACCAACCACCCGGTGTAAAACATTTACCGTGGCCCACCCGAGGTTTGAACCCCCAACCCCCGCGTTAAGCGCATGGCGCTATGACAACTGAACCAGCGGGCCAGTGGGGGATCGTCAGGAATGGCTGGTTATCAGTCAGAATACGACTGTTACAGGTGATTAAGTACGGTGCTTGTCTGACGGATAAGTCTTTCGCTGGCTATGCGTGCTATTATACGCCTCATATACCACTACAGCTCGTGTATCAAGCCTATGCAAATAGCGCGTGTGTGTGCCAATCATGCTGCACGTGGCGAGCATGGCAGGAAGGCATGGCATCTCTGCAACTTGTCTGGCCTGCTTTAGGCACGGGGTCAAATTGTCATCCGGCAGGTGTGTCTCCCATGTAAGATTGCATCTAGGCAGTTTTTAAAATAATTTTGTTGAAGCCTCGACTTTTCTCCTCAGTTTGACCGTACAATCGAACTGAACGTCTAGTCCTTCGGAAGGGGACGAAAAATGAGTCGGACCTGTGTGCCTTCTGGCTGCGCACGCTGAAGATCCCACGACAGTTGAAAATCGTGAAGAGCAGGGCATTGCCCGACTGCCTTGGTATGAAACATAGGAAGGATAGGTTGATTTCCCAGGTCCCTCCCCTTGAAGACCAATTAGCCTTCTTGCCTTTCTTTAGTCTTGAAACTTAAACTCTATTTCCTAAACTTGTTTCATGAGAATCAGCGCAAGCAAGACATGGGTTATACTCATACACACTTTTGGCTTAGTGAGCCACGGCAGGCAAGCGGGATTTTATTCTTTAGTCTTTTTATTTTTATTATTTTAAAGCCCAGCCCATTGTACAAATATCTATCAGGGCTATAAACATTTCAAAACGTACATAACATACGGTTAAAAGAAATGGGAAAGAAAATTAAGAACACACATCAATACATGCGCGCACATAATCCAAGCAAATGCCCCTGGCATGGACCATTCCGTCCAATTATTACCGGAGAATTAAAAAAAAACAAAAAACTCATACAAATGTAAATATAATCAAGGACAATAAAGCATACATAAAAAAAATTCTAATTACCTCAAATTGCTCCTGCACAGCACATTTCCTTAGAGCCGAACGTGCACTTTAATGCATACACCCAATTATCAATCCTTACAGAATGTATGTAAGGCTTTACAGAACACTTACAGGTGAATGAGCAAAGCATAAAAATGAAAGGAAGAGATGACAGAAAGCAAAGGAGGAAGGAATAACCAAGAGAGTGACAGAAGTGAGGAAGTTTCTAGCACACGGTGTTCAGAAGGTGGGGAGTGTATCTATCCTGAAAGAGCCCCCAGCATCCCCATGGTAGAAGGCCAAGTAGGTAAAAACCTGACTTCCAATCACTAAGTCCTGAGTTCAATCCTGCGTGAAACTGTCCACGTGGTGGAGACTTTTTCCATCTTCCAAGTCACCATGTATGGCAGACCTTCCAGTGCCTAATCACCTTCATCTATATCTACGTAGGCTACATAATATCAAATATGTACGTTTGAGAACTTACATGTCATGTCAGTGTCTGGCTTATGGAAACAGTAAAACACCCAGCATGCACACCCACCAAAGACACAGACTGTACAACAGCATAGTGGACTGTGGTCAGCTCGTCTGACAGCTTGAGTTCTCTGTGCTCCACTAAAATGTCTGATTATGTGTAAACCGCAGGGATTCCAAATAAGTTTGAAGAATAGCACAAAAACGCTGAACAAAATATATAAAAACAAGAAAATGACCAGGGTGGCAAATCTCACGTAGGGGAAGGCCGCACTGCCACCGAACCTCAGCAAAGAGCTTGGCTGGAAATTGACTCCCCCACTCCTCGTCCTAGCCGGCAGACGGCAGTTCAAAGTTTACGTGTTAGTTACACCACTGCTACGTTCCGGCCTGAGTCATTTTCGCGTGCACACCCTACACGAGCTTGATGCACGCACGACAGGTGTGTCTGTGTTGTGTGTGTATACAGGTGTGTAGGCTGTGAGACATCGTGCCATCGGAATGAAGCAGGAACTTGAGGAAGGGAGTGTTCTCGAAGTATCGGCAGTTTAAAACATACAGGTTGCTTGCCTACATCCAAGCCTTCACTAGCTTCCTTGCTTCCTTGCTTGCTTGGCTGTGTGGTTGCGCCACGCCACGTGTGCCAGGTGTGTTTTCGCGTGGAAAAGTATTTTTCTAATTTCGGAGAAAGGGGAAGTTTGTCTACGACCCGTTGAACTGGATGAGTGGTGAGTAACGTGTGTGTGGGGTGAGTGAGTGTGTGTGTGTGTGTGTGTGTGTGTGTGTGTGTGTGTGCGTGTGTGTGTGTGTGTGTGATGAGTGTGTGTGGATGAATGTGTGTGTGTGGATGAATGTGGTGTGTGTGGTGATGATGTTTGTGCGTGTGTTGTGTGTGTGTGTGTGTGTGTGTGTGTGTGTGTGTGTGTGTGTGTGTGATGAGAGTGTATGGTTGAATGTGTGTGTGTGTGGATGAATGTGTGATGTGTGTGTGGATGAATGTGTGTGCGTGTGTGTGTGTGTGTGTGTGTGTGTGTGTGTGTGTGTGTGTGTGTGTGTGTGTGTGTGATGAGAGTGTATGGTTGAATGTGTGTGTGTGTGTGTGTGTGAGAGAGGAGAGAGAGAGAGTGAGAGAGAGAGAGAGAGAGAGAGAAAGAGAGAAAGAGAGAGATGTGTGAGTGAGTGAGTGTGTGTGTGTGTGTGTGTGTGGTGCGAGTGAGTGTGTGTGTGTGCGAGTGAGTGTGTGTGTGAATGTGTGTGTGTGTGTGCGTGTGTGCCTGCGTGTGCGTGTGTGTGTGATGTGTGTGCGCGCGTGTATGTATGTGCTTGGGTGTGTGTACAGTGTCCCCTTTTGTATAAAGATTTTTTTTTTAAAATGGGGACAAGTTTGTTTCATATCACCCAGAAACTGCTGTATCTGTGTCGGTCTGTCGTTTATGCATTTGTTAGATTTTCTTTTCAACCCCCCTGTTGATGAATTCAGGGAAATGGCCATCGCCAGGGGCCTATCGTTAGACTGTTTGCGTGAATGCAATAATTAACAAGTACACTTAACCCTTTGACTCCCTCACCCTCTGCTGTAGCATCCTGCATCGTAATCAGTGAAAAGCAAAAACTTAACCCTTTGACTCCCTCTCCTGCAGGAAGCTGGTGGACAGGGTGAAGGAATCGAAGAGTTTTGTTTTTGTAGCTGATGGATAGGGTACAGGAGTTGAAGGGTTAATTTTCTTTTAATTTTTTTTCCCAGGATCATCGATGTGTTTAACAGTGTGTGTTTAGTTTGAGATGATTGTAGCCTTGATATGATTCTGAGCAGTCGGCTGGACTTTAAACACTAATAATAATAACGATGGTCGTTTAGTATAATAATCTCAAAATAATAATGATAATAATAATAACAATAATAACAATGACGATAATACTGCTACTACTACTACTACTACTACTAATAATAATAATAAGAAGAATCAGAATAATAATAAGATTGCTTGTACAGAGCGTCATCTGTCCAGGGCACTTCACAAAGGCAGTAGAACAGGCAGACATAGGTACAGCTAATACATGTCACAAAACTTGAAAAATTGCACGCGCACGCACGCGCGCGTGCACACACACACACATACACACACGACACACACACACACCACACACACACACACACACACACACACACACACACACACACACACACACACACACGCACACACTGACACACACACACACACACACACACACACGCACACACTGACACACACCACACACACACACACACACACACACACACACACACACCACACCCACACTGACACACACACACACACACACACACACACACACACACACACACACACACACGCACACACTGACACACACACACACACACACACACACACACACACACACACACACACGTGATAATAACCACACGGCAGTAGCAATGACGATGGTAAACTATTACTAGATCTACTGTTTATCAATTAGGTCTGCTTACTTTATCTTATCATCGTTTCTGGACTTATTCAGTGTCGGTGGTTGTTACGTGGAATTCAGGTCTAAGCAGGCTGGAACCAATTATTTTCCATTTTTTTCCCTGGTGTGGACGGGGATAAATTCCAGGAACGTTGACTTTCTAAACGAGAGACAGAGACAGAGAGAGAGAGATTTAAGAGAAAATGGATACATCGCACTCGGACATGAGCTAATGTAAGACACATGGGTGCCACTCTTCCGTCTGGGTGACGGAAATCCGTTTTCTTGGCAAGGCCCCAGACGGTAATTCCGTTTTTTCATTTTCGTTATTCCAAAAAAAAAAAAAAAAAATGTTTGGGGAGAAAAACCAGTTGAATCGGCGGTATTATGACCGAAGCAGCACTGTAGCAGACGACCGGAAATGAGGAAGCGCTCTCTATCGTTGAAGACAACACAGGTCCAGCGATCTTTGTTAGGCTACACACATCACTTACGTCGCGCCATTGTGCTGCTAGTGCCTTCAAGCGAAAAAGTTTTCCAGTTAGCCTGATTTTCCGTTTTTTCAGATTTTCAAAGTGTCACCCTTGAAGACACAGAGAGAGAGAGAGAGAGAGAGAGAGAGAGAGAGAGAGAGAGAGAGAGAGAGAGAATGAATACATCTGACAATTATGTACGCGCCCCACCTAAACGTGCCAGCTATCCGGCAGATTCCCCGAGCTAGCGGCAAACCCTATACACTGGCAAGGTCTTGACATGGAGAGGTGGAGAGAGGACCTATGAAACAGTAAGCTGACGTCACCAGAATGATGGACACATTAATACGGGAAGCCAACAGGCCAGTTCTAAATGTTACAGGATGGGAGCTGAACAGAAGATAAGATCCGATTACGTTTCGTTACCTTAATTAAGTTAGGTTCTAATAGGCTTGAACCGCTTTTCACATGATTTCCGAGCTTTCCCCTGGTATGGACAAGGGTTGGGTGTGGATGGGGAGGGGAGGCTGGATTCCAGAAACGTTACTGTCTGTTGATGACTGAAGTTGCAGCCAGTTGATGATCACACCTTGCCATCCACTAATGACCACCTGTTGTTAATCAAGGCACGGTCCAACAGGTCAGCAGTGTTCGCTGTCAGTACAGTCCACAGGCCCGCTGCTGGAACGAACAGAGAAAGGTAAACAAAAACTTCACGTCGCCCGTGGCGGTTCAGTATGGTAGGCGCGTATTGTCAAGAACAGAGGAAATGATTAACTTCAAACGGCAAAATCAACACGTTCTCTTTGCCCGAAAGACATAAAATAAAAGTTCACACGGCAGAATAAACAAGTTTCCCTTCTCCGATTCTGCCTGATTTGGGCTGACATATTGAGCACGTTCCTCTTAATTTTATTCAAGGAAAAATATAGAAATGATAGAAGAAAAAAAAAAAAAAAAAAAAAAAGGCTTTGAAGTTTACATTCTGGTCCGTTTTTACATCTATGTCAAGTGTCCTTAATTGTGTTTTACATTTGTATTGAGGTATGTTTTTTTAAACCCCGTTGTGATAAATTGGACGGAAGATTAAGTACTCGTTTAAAAACCAGCTTGACCATTGGAAACATTACATTGAACTTAAATACGAATATGATGAATGAATCATCAAAAACAAAAAACAAAAAAACAACAAAAAACAAAAAAAAAAAAATGGACGTGCGACAAACCTAGGCTACGTGTGTTAGAAAAGAAAAAGAAAAATGATGGGACTTGAAATAGCCAAACGGCTAATGTGTTATGTCCCTATTGCTAAACTAAACTAAACATATATCCATGCATTCTCGCACATAATTTAAAGTTATGCCCCTGGCGTTGACCACTCATCCAATTTATCATCAGATGAGATGAGTGATAAGTTGGACGAGTGGTCAATGCCAGGGGCATAACTTTAAATTATGTGCGAGAATGCATTGATATGTGTACTCAATGTTCTGTTCCTTTTTTTTTTCCATCAGTAAGGTATGGTGTACTTTTTGAGACGGTTATAGCCCTGATATGGCCTTACGCAGTCGGCTGGGCTTTAAACAACTATGAAAAAACGGCCTTTTTCTGGACTGTTGTCAGACGTTTTCCTGGTGAAGCGTCACGAATTTTGTAAACCCTTTTTGTAGATACTAAAGGAAATAAGAGGGAAGCAGGGAGAATTTTAAATATCAACTAAGTAACATAACTCTTGAGAGTCACGGAGTTATCTCCCATGCGGAATTTCTCAAACCCAACACAGTTTGCGCTACCCATTCAGCTAGCATAGACGCAGCCACAAAGCATAAAGTGGTAAGCTCAGAACATTCTTGTCTTGTCTATGTGTGTGTGTGTGTTTGGTCAGTTCAAGAATAAAAGACTGTGTCAATCTTGAACATAAGACCAATATATTGTATGAATTTCTCTCCACCATCGTGGTTGTGTGTAGCGTAGTTGCAGGGTATATGGGTAACTTGGGCATTCCTTTTTGTAGATTTTTTTCCTTCATACATGACATGAACTGTTTCGTAAAAGTATATAAAACGCGAACTTCTGTATTCTTTACGCAAATGAGAGGAGAGAGAGAGAGAGAGAAGAGGAGAGAGAGAGAGAGAGAGGAGAGAGAGAGAGAGAGAGAGAGATCAAACTTCAGAATACTTTATTACTCAAGGACAATAGCATTAGGTCATATTGGACCTGTCTTACAGCTACTCCTTGCTACTCTACAGACAGAGAGAGAGAGAGAGAGAGAGACAGACAGACAGACAAATAGAGAGTGGATGAAAATTGTCTAACCTTTAAAATTCATTCCTTTCCAACAGTTGTACGTACAGACTTAAATCCCTCCTGGACACATGCCCAGTACATTCTGTCTTGGCATTTTCGGTTAAAATAAATCAACTCAAACCCATTCAGAGTTTAACTGTTCTTTTCGCCTTGGCTTTTGACGAACTCCCACTGTGTCGAAAATAAAATGCTGAACAAAACTGACAAGAGGAGGATTGAACTGTCAGTCAGCGGTGTTCATACCCATGTGCACTACATGTGTTTTTCTGTGTCTTTCCCCTTGATTCACGTTTTTTTGACGAACACACAGCCTGAACTGTACGAACCGATGCTAGTTGACTGCAAAGAGTTATACATATAATATACATATAAAGGTGTGTAATAATCAAATAATAATGCATTCTACAAACCGTTTTTCCACAACAAAACAAAACAAAACAAAAAGAAATAACGTGGCCTTCCATACACCGTCCTTAATCATAGGAGGTCAACTACCATGTACCATGATACAGATGTACCTTGTACCTTTGATAATGATAATGATGATGATGATGATGATGACGATGATGATAAGAATAATATAGTTATAAAGCTTAGCTACCATGTACCATACAGATGAACCTTGTACCTTTAATAATGATGATGATGATGATGATGATGATGATGACGATGATGAAAGAATAATATAGTTATAAAGCTTAGCTACCATGTACCATACAGATGAACCTTGTACCTTAATAATAGATGATGATGATGATGATGATGATGACGATGATGATAAGAATAATATAGTTATAAAGCTTAGCTACCATGTAGCATACAGATGAACCTTGTACCTTTAATAATGATGATATTGATAATGATGTTGATGATGATAAAAATAGTAATAAAGCTTTTGATGTATAGCGCAAACAGTTCATGTCAGAGCATACTCGTTGCACTTTACACTGCAAGAGAGAGACAGACAGAGACAGGGACAGAGACAGGGACAGAGACAGAGAGAAGGACAGAAAGACAGAGGCAGACAGACATAGAAAGACAGACACACACACACTCACACGCAGAGAAAGAGAGAGACAGACGGACAGACAGAGAGAAAGACAAGACAGAGAGACAGACAGACAGACATATAGTGAGAAAGAGAGAGAGGACACACACACGCGCGCGCACACACACACGCACAAAGAGAGAGAGAGAGAGAGAGACAGACAGACAGACAGACAGACAGAGATGGGTAAGGATGGGTGTAGACATTTCATCCTGTCCATAGACCAGTGCGGCACATGTAGACAAACTTTGAAACCATCAAGAATAACGACAGATAATGACACGAACTCAGAAATAGGTAATAATGCCACTTGTCCACAAAGAATGTGTAAAGTGTGTGAATCATTGGATAAATACAAGTCTTCACACACACACACGCATGAACACACATCACACACACGCACGCACACAAGCACGCACAAACACACACACACACACATACACACACATGAAAAAAAAACGCACACGCACACATACATACACACACATATAATAATAATAATAATATATTTTATTTATATAGCGCAAAATCTTGATAAAATCAAATCTAAGCGCTGAGCGTATACATGCATACATACCTACATACATATGAGCGTATACATGCATACATACATGCTTACATACTTACATACATAAATCTAAGCTGAGCGTATACATGCATACATACATACATACATAAATCTAAGCGTATACATACATACATACATACATACATACATACGTACGCACATGCATACATAATAATTACAATATTTATATAGCGCAAATCTCGACAAAATCAAATCCAAGCGCCGAAAAGACACACACGCACACACGCACGCACGCACACACACACACGCACGCACGCACGCACGCACGCACGCACGCACGCACGCACGCACACACACACACACACACACACACACACACACACACACACACACACACACATGCATGGCCACAAATGGGGAGAAAAGAATAAAAGCAATAAAAGCAAGAATAAAACCAATGGAAAACCACAGAGAGCACATCATATACAATTATATATTAAAACAAAGTGATTCCCCTCCGAGCGGAGACAGGCTGCAGAGGGGGGTTGAGTGAGGTTAGGATTTTATGCAGAGGAGAAAAGGTGAGTTTTGAGAGCGGACTTGAAGGAGGCAAAAGTAGGTTGCTGACGGACTGAGAGAGGAAGTTTGTTCCAGGAGAGTGGACCAGAAACAGAGAAGGCTCGTGGACCATAGGTATTGAGCTTAGTGCGTGGAAAGCGAAAAGTCAGAGGATCGGAGGCAGAGCGGAGGGTACGTGAGGGAACATAGATCTCAAGTAGGCTTGACAGGTAATCGGTTGCTGCGTTATTGAGGCTTTTGTAGCACATGGTGTCTAGTTTGTACTGTATGCGCTTTGATACAGGGAGCCAGTGAAGTTGTGCCAGGAGAGGAGATATGTGGTCAGCTTTTTTCTTTTTGAGTACAAGGCGTACAGCATTGTTTTGAATGCGCTGTAGGATGTGAATGGTGGAGGCAGGAAGACCAGACAGGAGTGAATTGCAATAGTCAATGCGAGACATTATGAAGGAGAGAACGAGTTTTGCAGTTGTTTCGACAGAGAGATACTTCCTGATCAGGCTTATACGATGGAGATGATAGTAGCAAGATCTGGCAGTTTGAGAAACAAAGTTGTTCATGGACAGGGTAGAGTCAATGCAGACACCAAGGTTTTTAGCTGAATCAGAAATTGGGACTGATGTGTTACATAATGGGAGAGAAAGAGGAGGCAGCTGGGAAAGTTTCTGACGGGTGCCAATGAGGATAGCTTCTGTCTTGTCGTCATTAAGCTGAAGTCTATTGTGTGTCATCCAGTTCTTAATGTCCGAGTAACACTCAGTGGTGCGAGTCAAGAGGCGCTGTATATTATCAGGTGAGTCACTGTCTTGAAGTTGGGTGTCATCAGCATAGAAGTGGTGTTTTATAGAGTGGGAGTTGATGATGGTGGACAGGGGGGAGGTATAAAGAGTGAAAAGAACAGGGCCAAGGACAGATCCTTGTGGAACACCACAGGTCAGGTATGCAGGTTGAGAGTAAGTGCCATTGATGAGAACAGTTTGTTTTCTGTTTGATAAATACGAAGTGAAAAAGGAGAGAGCAATGTCAGAGATGCCAAAAGTATGATGAAGTCTAGAAAGGAGAATACCATGGTCAGTGGTATCGAAGGCTGCAGACAGATCAAGGAGTGTGAGGAGAGAGACTTTGCCAGTATCAGTTGCAAGGAGGAGATTGTTGAGAATGTGTAGTAGGGCAGTTTCAGTGCTATGGCACTGGCGGTAGGCTGACTGGAAAGGATTGAGGAGATTGTTGGCAGACAGGTGAGAGTTCAGCTGGTTGAGGACGACCTTTTCAAGGAGTTTTGACAAGAAAGAGAGATTAGAGATAGGCCTGTAATTTTTCAGTTCATTTGGGTCTAAATTGTGTTTCTTGAGGAGAGGGTGAACAATAGCAGACTTGAAAGAATCTGGGACAGTTCCAGTTTGAAAAGAAGTGTTGATATACACCTAATACACACGAAAAAAAAACCCCCCACATGAAAACACATACACAAACACACACAACTCGCACACACAACTCACACACACACACACACACACACACACCACACACACACACACACACACACACACACACACACACACACACACACACACACACACACACACACCATATTAGGGATAGTTGGGGGGGAGGGCAGGGTCACCAGGTCAGCACACTAATCCAGCATGAAAAGCCCGACACATACATTAACACAGCACACATACACACAGTCAGACCATTAAAAACAACAGGGGGGGGGGGGGGGTAACAGTCAAGTATTTAGAACACTGCTCTTCCAACCGGGAGGCCGGGTACCATCCTGCTTAGGTGCCTCCTGACTGGTAAAGGAGGTGACACACGAGCCGTTTGGCCCCTACAGTTGAGAACCGTTTGAACCAGTGCCGTCACACCTGTCAGTGTGGAACGGACGGAATTCTGCACGATCCTTTCGTAACGGATGTGAGGTAAATGTCAATGAATTTCGCTGTTTTCCTTATCAGGCGTGGGAGGCTAACACGCAGAAAGCAGATAACTGCCCTCTCCTGATCATGTTTTATTTTTGTAAGAAAACAAACGAGACAGTCTTGACGGAGGCGGACACAAGAAGATCATTGATAAGGAAGAGTAGGAAAAGACAAGCAACATTTATAGGCCATTTTATGAGGGAAGGGGAATTAGAGCACCTGGTCACAACAGGAAAGCTGGAGG
>CM060309.1:98953461-98958461 GCA_030674185.1 Monoplex corrugatus | reverse complement strand
GGAGCAGGGATGAGTGCAAGAGATCTCCAGTATAAAAAGAATGGTTTAGTTTAAAACTGGCCTTATCACTTGACCCATCTTTACATCATTGTTTGTTTTGCTGGTGTCAGTATAGGATTAGATAAGTCCCCCTTTCCCTACTTCCCTGGGATGGTTATCCCCGTCGGCCATATCACCTGAGGTGGGTGTCGACGTAAAAACTAAAAACCAAACCAAACCAAACCATAACTATACTCGAGGTTCCAGGTTTCGTTTCTCGTGCAGGCCTAGCGCCTCGACTAGTCCTTCGGGAGGGGACGAAAAACGAGTCGCACCCGTGTGCATCCTGGCCTGCGCACGCTAAAGACCCCATGGCAGTTGAAAGTCGTGAAGAGCAGGGCATTCTGCCGGCTGCCCTGGTATAAAATATCGGAGAGATAGGTTGATTTTCCAGGTCCTTCCCCTTGAGGGTCTTCTTGCCTATCACTGGAGAGATAGGTGATTTTCCAGGTCCTTCCCTTGAGGGTCTTCTTGCCCATCACTGGAGAGATAGGTTGATTTTCCAGGTCCTCTTCTTGAAGGTCTTCTTGCCTATCACTGGAGAGATAGGTTGATTTTCCAGGTCCCTCTTCTTGAAGGTCTTCTTGCCTATCACTGGAGAGATAGGTTGATTTTCCAGGTCCCTCTTCTTGAAGGTCTTCTTGCCCATCACTGGAGAGATAGGTTGATTTTCCAGGTCACTCTCTTGAAGGTCTTCTTGCCTATCACTGGAGAGATAGGTTGATTTTCCAGGTCCTCCTCTTGAAGGTCTTCTTGCCTATCACTGGAGAGATAGGTTGATTTTCCAGGTCCCTCCTCTTGAAGGTCTTCTTGCCTATCACTGGAGAGATAGGTTGATTTTCCAGGTCCCTCTTCTTGAAGGTCTTCTTGCCTATCACTGGAGAGATAGGTTGATTTTCCAGGTCCCTCCTCTTGAAGGTCTTCTTGCCTATCACTGGAGAGATAGGTTGATTTTCCAGGTCCCTCTTCTTGAAGGTCTTCTTGCCTATCACTGGAGAGATAGGTTGATTTTCCAGGTCCCTCCCCTTGAGGGTCTTCTTGCCTATCACTGGAGAGATAGGTTGATTTTCCAGGTCACTCTTCTTGAAGGTCTTCTTGCCTATCACTGGAGAGATAGGTTGATTTTCCAGGTCCTTCCCTTGAGGGTCTTCTTGCCTATCACTGGAGAGATAGGTTGATTTTCCAGGTCACTCCTCTTGAAGGTCTTCTTGCCTATCACTGGAGAGATAGGTTGATTTTCCAGGTCACTCCTCTTGAAGGTCTTCTTGCCTATCACTGGAGAGATAGGTTGATTTTCCAGGTCACTCCTCTTGAAGGTCTTCTTGCCTATCACTGGAGAGATAGGTTGATTTTCCAAGTCCCTCTTCTTGAAGGTCTTCTTGCCTATCACTGGAGAGATAGGTTGATTTTCCAGGTCCCTCTTCTTGAAGGTCTTCTTGCCTATCACTGGAGAGATAGGTTGATTTTCCAGGTCCCTCCCCTTGAAGGTCTTCTTGCCTATCACTGGAGAGATAGGTTGATTTTCCAGGTCACTCCTCTTGAAGGTCTTCTTGCCTATCACTGGAGAGATAGGTTGATTTTCCAGGTCACTCCTCTTGAAGGTCTTCTTGCCTATCACTGGAGAGATAGGTTGATTTTCCAGGTCACTCCTCTTAAAGGTCTTCTTGCCTATCACTGGAGAGATAGGTTGATTTTCCAGGTCCCTCTTCTTGAAGGTCTTCTTGCCTATCTTAAGTCTTGGTAAAAAAAAAAAAAGAAAAAAGCGTGGCGCGGCACCGTGGCGACGCGCTGTCAACGGGGAGAACAGCCCGAGTTTCACATACCATGGTAAATCCACTGTGACAAAACATATACGAATATGAATAAAAAGATGTCACAAAATAAATCTAAAACGGAGCTTTTGATTTAATAGCTTTTTTTAAAATTTTAACAACTTTTTGTGTGTTTCGTTTTCTTTCCGATGCGTGCATGCTCGTTGTTTTACCCACACTGCGCAGGCGGTATGTTTTGCTGCATAGTCTGCACACTCCGTTTTTGGTGGGGGGGGGGGGGGGGTACTGCCGGACACTGACATAACTTACGGGATCTTTAACCTGTGTATTTCATGTACTGTATGCGTACACACACGAAGGGGTTCAGGCGCTAACAGATCTGCACACAGCATGACCTGGGAGATGGATCAAAATCTCCACCCTTTACCCAGCAGGCGATAGGGACCAAGGCAGGATCGAACCCCCAGACCTTCTGATTGGAAGTCTGACGTCTTAACCAGTTGACTTTTGGGTCCGTCTTGATAGTTTCAAAATGAAGGAATTCTGTAATCCCTTTATTTTAGGATTTTCTTGTTTTTTTTTTTTTTTTTTTTTTTTTTTTTTTTTTTTTTTTTCAGAGGGCCTAGATGTCTGTAGAACAGTCTTCATATTTTAGAATGAAACTATATAAATACTCGTAATGTTTTACAATTAGTTCAAGGCGTTACGTTCTCATCTGTGTACTTCTGTAAGATTTCTGTAAGTTACATGGGCTTTTTTTTTTTTTTTTTTTCCCCCAGCGGGCAAGTTTGGAGCCGTGAGTCAGAGTCCGGTTGCAGACGAAAACTTTTTTAAATACCGTTATTCTTTTTCATCCGTCTTCTTCACAAGAGTTCCTCTCTCGACTACTCACCGAACAAACCCAAAACATGCACTCACTCGTACTCACCTCACACATACTGCAAGTACTAAGGGACTGTATACCTGTTTGACGGTCGTCTGCCTGACTTTGCTGCTGTTTTTGTCGGTGAGGAGGCTGGAATTTGGGCTGCTGGTTCCCTTGGTAGAGCCGTACACTGAGGATCAGACATCTCGAGTTCAATCCCGGCCTGCAACATATAAAACGTGTTAGCTACCGTCTTAATGCTGCAATCACTTTGGTATGTCAGCTTCCTTGCTCCCTCTCCTACTGGTATGTCAGCTTACTGTTTCCTTGCTCCCTCTCCTACTGGTATGTCGGCTTACTGTTTCCTTGCTCCCTCTCCTACTGGTATGTCGGCTTACTGTTTCCTTGCTCCCTCCTACTGGTATGTCGGCTTACTGTTCCTTGCTCCTTCCTTGGTATGTCGGCTTACTGTTTCCTTGCTCCCTTCCTACTGGTATGTCGGCTTACTGTTTCCTTGCTCCCTTCCTACTGGTATGTCGGCTTACTGTTTCCTTGCTCCCTCTCCTTCTGGTATGTCAGCTTACTGTTTCCTTGCTCCCTTCCTTCTGGTATGTCGGCTTACTGTTTCCTTGCTCCCTCTCCTTCTGGTATGTCGGCTTACTGTTTCCTTGCTCCCTCTCCTTCTGGTATGTCGGCTTACTGTTTCCTTGCTCCCTCTCCTTCTGGTATGTCGGCTTACTGTTTCCTTGCTCCCTTTCCTTCTGGTATGTCGGCTTACTGTTTCCTTGCTCCCTTTCCTACTGGTATGTCGGCTTACTGTTTCCTTGCTCCCTTTCCTTCTGGTATGTCGGCTTACTGTTTCCTTGCTCCCTCTCCTTCTGGTATGTCGGCTTACTGTTTCCTTGCTCCCTCTCCTACTGGTATGTCGCTTACTGTTTCCTTGCTCCCTCTCCTTCTGGTATGTCGGCTTACCGTTTCCTTGCTCCCTCTCCTTCTGGTATGTCGGCTTACTGTTTCCTTGCTCCCTTTCCTTCTGATATGTCGGCTTACTGTTTCCTTGCTCCTTTTCCTTCTGGTATGTCGGCTTACTGTTTCCTTGCTCCCTCTTCCCTTCCCACCCCCGTTTTATGACTTTATCAGTGCATTCTTCTTCTTTGTTGGAACATCCACCATCATCGTTTTGATGGTTCTGATGTGTATAGAAACTGGGGGTTTCCGCTGGCTAGGACGCTGGTATGTAGAACTGGCTTTGGGGGTGGTGGTGGTGGTAGAGGATGGGGGAGGAGGGGCTGGCTGGTCAGATTCGGGACTTGAAACACTCCACCGAGGCTGAAGAGATAACCTCGGGGGGGGGGGGGGGGGGCAGACTGTCAGTGCATGGGGGTTTGTGTAGGATCGGGAAGTCTGCCTGATAACTGCTGGCGGAGTTGGGTGGAGCATATATGGAAATGTCGGAGCACGGTAAATCCCTCTTAAATAAACTTTAAATCAAATATTGCATTTCTGTGAAATCTTTTGAGGTATCGAAAAAAAAAAATTTGATTTTAAGAAATCTTGTTTAAGACTATAATTATAGATTATAGAGGCGTGTCCCCCTCTCTTTCCCTTATTCTTTTCCTTTCTCTCATTCTTTCTTCCAGGCTGTCTTTTTCTCCTTTCGTCTTTGTCTTTCTCTGTCTTATCTCTCTCTTTCTCTGTCTTTGTCTCTGTAAATCTCTCTTCTCTGGTAAATTTTGTTTTAAAAATTGTTAAAACTGACGATCTTCTTGTTATTCCCTGGTGGGGATGCCAGGGGCTCTTTCAATATAAGTAGCATCGCCACTTTCTGGATATTCTGTGCTAGAAATTTCCTCTTTTTTGTCACCGCTCTTTGTTTCTGCCTTGTTCCTTTGCATTTTGTCATTTCTTCCTGTCATTTTCTACCTTGTGGTCCATTCACCTGTATGTGTTCGATAGTTTTACGTACTTTCTCTTGGGATTGATAATTGTGTACATGAATTAAGTGCATTTTTTGCTCTGAAAAAAATGTGAAATGCAGAAGCGATTTCAGGCAATTTAGGTCTGTTTTAATATATGTTTTTGTGTCCTTAGTTATGCTTGAATCTGTATTCGGGTTTTTTTTTTTTAAATCCCCTGTGTGATAAATCGGAGGAGTAGTCAACGCTGGGGGCACCTCCTTAGATTATGTGCGAGAATGCATTTATGTGTATTTAATTTTCTTTTCCTTTTTTTCTCCCCTGTTGAAGTGTTGGGTATTCTGACGGTCTGCTTGAGCGAGCAAAGCTGGCGGCTACATTAGCGAAACGTAGCGGTCTCGAGAGATG
>CM060309.1:98943461-98948461 GCA_030674185.1 Monoplex corrugatus | reverse complement strand
CCAGACAACTCTGTCTCTGTCTCTCTGACGCACCAGACAACTCTGTCTCTGTCTCTCTGACGCACCAGACAACTCTGTCTCTGTCTCTCTGACGCACCAGATAACTCTGTCTCTGTCTCTCTGACGCACCAGACAACTCGGTCTCTCTGTCTCTGACGCACCAGACAAGTCACTGAAAGCAAACGCGCTGTGTGTGTATATGTGTGTGTGTGTGCGCTCGCACATGCATGTGTGTGTGCGCTTGCGCGCGTGTGTGTATTTATATGCACACGCAGCGTGTGTTTATGTACGTGCACGCTCGCAAGCTTGCGTGTTGTGCACGTGGCTCGAATTTAACAAGTGTCTGGCCGGAAGGCGAGGCTGTTAAGATGAACCAGTGGGATGGGATGTGTAAAGAAGTACGTTAAAATAAACAGGACGATATGGAACGGAATATATCTAGATAAACCTACAGTTGGAAGGGGAACCCTGGATAAATCTCTATTTAGACAGGCACTTAGACTTAGAACATTACCTAGCTAAACCTAGATGTAGAAAGGAACCTATGTATACCTAGATTTGGAAGAGAACCTAGAATATGAAGAGTACCTAGGTAAAAATGAAGAAAGAAACCTACCCAAATCTACATTTAGAAGGGAAGCTAGACTTAAAATAGTGCCTAGATAAACCTAGACTTAGAACGGAACCTAGTTAAATCTATCTACATAAAGCTTAATTTGGAAAGAAGCCGAGGTGAACCCAAATGTGGAAAGCAACCCACATAAATCTATATTTAGAAGGGAACGTATATAAACTCACATTTGGAAGGGAACCTACGTGAACCTGGACTTGGAAGGAAACCTAGATAAAGCTAGATTTGGAAGGGAACCTGCATGAACCTTGACTTGGAAGGAAACCTAGACAGAGCTAGATTTGGAAGGGAAGATATATAAACCTACATTTAAAGGGTACCTAGATAAAGCTAGATTTGGAAGGGAAGATATATAAACCTACATTTAAAGGGTACCTAGATAAAGCTAGATTTGGAAGGGAAGATATATAAACCTACATTTAAAGGGTACCTTGATAAAGCTAGATTTGGAAGGGAAGATATATAAACCTACATTTAAAGGGTACCTAGATAAAGCTACATTTGGAAGGGAAGATATATAAATCTACATTTAAAGGGTACCTAGATAAAGCTAGATTTGGAAGGGAAGATACATAAATGGCTACCTGGCTAAACTTGTCTTTGTGCAAAGACTACTTACTGCGTAGCTTTCATCGGCGATCCGGCCGACTTCTTCAGCGCAAGATACATAAAGCTACATTTAAAAGGGTACCTAGATAAAGCCAGATTGGAAGGGAAGATAAATAAACCTGTATTTAGAAAGGTACCTAGGGAAAACTAGATTTGGAAGGGAAAATACATAAAGCTACATTTAAAAGAGTACCTTGATAAAGCTAGATATGGAAGGAAACCTGGGTGAACCTAGATTTAGAAGGAAACCTAGACAAACCTAGATTTAGGAGAACCTAGGTAAACCTAGCTTTAGAAGGAAGCCTAGGTAAACCTAGCTTTAGAAGGAAGCCTATATAAACCTTGATTAAACCTAAACTTAGAAGGAAATCTAGATAAACCTAGAGTAGTTGAGGGTGTGGCCAAGAGGTTTAAGCACCTGCTTAAAATGCAAAACACCCGGGTTCGAATCGTGAATCAGACAGATTTTCCGACCCCTTTTTATTTCTACTGCGTCTCCTTCAAGTCCGCTCTCAAAACTCACCTTTTCTCCTCTGCATAAAATCCTGACCTCACTCAATCCCCTCTGCAGCCTGTCTCCACTCGGAGGTGAATCACATTGTAATATATAATTGTATATAATATGCTCTCTATAATTTTCCATTGCTTTTATTCTTTCTCCCCATTTATAGCCGTGTGCGTGTGTGTGTGTTGCGCGCGGCGCGCGAGCGCGCGTGTGTGTGTGTCCGTGCGTGCGTGTGTGTGCGTGCGTGCGTGTGTGTGTGTCTGTTTCAGCGCTTAGATTTGATTTTTATCAAGATTTTGCGCTATATAAATATTGTAATTATTATTATTATTTATGAAGAGGTATCAGATAACATAGAACTTGACGTGAAGCGCGGACAATGGTACATTGGTAGACTGTCACAACAGTGAACACACATTGTAAAACTGTCACACGTTCCTGAGAAAGTGCTGACCAACACAGTGAGAAAGTGCTGTCCGACACAGCTTCCTTAAAAGGTGCTGATTTTGGGGGGGGGGGGGGGGGGGTTGGGGAGTCTATGTGACCATGGCCTTAATGCTATGACTTTAAAACTTAAGGATTGACGATTCCTTAACGGTCCGCATTTTTGACGTTATTTGGTAAAAAAAAAAAAAAAAAATCCACCCAGAAAGAGCTGACAAATCTTACCAACACATGTTAAGTCACAGACATACAGACTAGACACAGAGTCACAGGCACACACGCTAGACACAGAGACAGACAGACAGACAGACAGACAGACTAGACACAGAGTCACAGGCACACACGCTAGACACAGACAGACAGACAGACAGACAGACAGACTAGACAGTCACAGGCACACACGCTAGACACAGACAGACAGACAGACTCAAACTTCTATCCGGTTGACAGAAACCAGATCTTCCCTTACAAGAAGTGGTTGTGGGTGTGTGGGGATGGGTGGGGGATGGGGGGAATGTAGATTAAAAACAAGAAAAAGAGAAGGGAACTAAGTAAACACTGGGTGTGCATTTATCAGGGCGATTCTCTCTGGGTTAGTTAAACACTGGCAAACACAGTAAAACAAATAAAAGGGTGAGGTGGTAGAGATCTCAACTTTTCTCCAGGTCAGCATTATGAGGATGGTGCCTATCTCCTCTCCCTCGTTGCTTTACATTATCCGACACTGAACAGGGTCAGGTACCCATTTACAGCTGCGTGAACTGAAGTCCTCACGCACAAAGATTTTACCGAGCTAAGCCCAAATGGTGCTCGGCTCTTCACCCTCGCTGCTTTACCTTCCCCCACATCTGAACAGGGTCAGGTATCCATTTCAAGATGGGTGGACATGCAGCCGCGCATGTGGAAAATTTTCTCGAACCAAATGGTTCTCATTTTCTCTTCCTTGCTGCCTTATTTTCCCTACACCTGAATAGGGTCAGGTATCCATTCACAGCTGGGTGGATTGGAGAACCCATCCCATCAGCACGAACGTTTTTCCGAGTTTGAATCGAACCCACGCATGCAGTCAGACAGAAGGCCGGATCTCTCCACCTCCATACCACGTAATCCTTACACTCTTAAAAAAAAAAAAAAAAAAAAACAAGAAAAAGAAAAAAATTAAAAGAAAGAAAAATAATCATAAAAGCATGAGCTGGAAGGGAATCCAGACAAACACTGAGTGTTCGTGTATCATGTGCGGTTGTGTGAGTGAGAAAAGAGATGGCAACATAAAATAAGACATAACACATTTTGAGATCTCCCTTTTCCACCGAGAGAGAGAGAGAGAGAGAGAAGAAGGAGAGAGAGAGAGAGAGAGAGAGAGAGATTATGTTAACCCTTTGACTGCCGCACCCCCATCCACCAACAGCAAAAACTTTAACCAGTTGACTCCCTCACCTTAACCGCCAGCTTCCTGCGGACAGGCTGGGGAGACGAAGGGTTAAGTTTTTGCGTTGTTAGCATGGTTGACAATGCAGGATGATGCTGGACAGGGTGCGGGAGTCAAAGGGTTGAATTCGAGAGAGCTGTCTGTCTGTGGCAGAAATGTGTTGGCAAGATTCTCTCTGTTGTTTCCGGGTGAATCTTTGCCAGCTTTGGGCCAAAGGTGATACTTGGCCTGTTGAGGAGTTGCGAATGCATTCATCTGGAAGTCATGGCGCCAAATATTGTGGTCACATGAACCCTAGAAATGCTAAAACTCGGCACTGCATGAGGAAGCTGTGTGGACAGACACTTCTGACAATATTTACACTGTTTTCAGTGTTGTGACAGTCAATTATTTTTCACCACCACCACCCCTACCACCCCATAGGGACGCCAGGGGGCTCTTTCATTATAAATAATATCCCCACCTTTTGGAAATTCTGTGCTAGAGAAATGTTATATGTCACTGTTTCTGCCTTACTCTTTGTCTTTCTCATCTCTTCCTATCATTTTCTGCCTTGCTAGTCCAGTCAGCTTTGTTTTCCATAAACCCTTACGTGCTTTCCGTCTGACTGTATGAGAAATGATCATTGGGTAGATTTATTTATTGCATTTTTAGTTCCAATGAAATATGAGCTGCCTTGTGGCAATTTTAGTAGGTGCTCTAGGCCAGTTTTTGTGTACTTATTCATGTTTATGCATTTGTATTGTTTTATGTACCCTTGGTGATAAAATCGGTGGAATGGTCAACGCCAGGGGCATGTCCTTAAATAATTTGCGTGAATGCAGTGATATGCGTACTTAATTTTCTTTTCCAGGTTACTGGGTTTTTTCACACGATCATCGACGTGTTAAGCCCTGATAGGGCTCTGAGCAACTGGCTTGGCTTTAAACACTAATACTAAAGGTGATAGCCCTTTAAACACTAATACTAATTCTTCAAGGTTACACTGACACTGAGAAGAACAAACACTCAGGATTATTTTTTTTTTCTTTTTCTTTTTCTTTTTTTTTTTTTAATAAAAAGAGAGATTGTCAGAATGATTTGATCAACTTGTGGATTCTGTTTTTCGTTCCCCCCCCCTCCCCCCTGGCGTAAAGATGGAAGAGACGTGGACATGACTCAGGTGGTGGAGGACTATAAATACCTAGGGTCAACACTGGGGTACATTTGTCACAGTTCTCTGGGTCAGGAAAGTGCTGAAAGCACGCTATGCAACTTAATGATAGAGAGAGAGAGAGAGTGTGTGTGTATGTGTTTGTGTGTGTGTGTGTGTGTGTGTGTGTGTGTGTGTGTGTGTGTGTGTGTGTGTGTTTTGCAAACAAAGAAGAGAAAATAGAAAGGGA
>CM060309.1:98935961-98938461 GCA_030674185.1 Monoplex corrugatus | reverse complement strand
TTTCGCACTAACACAACATCGCCCACTTACAGCTGAACAAGAATTCATAACAATTTGGCTGGACTGAGAAATAAATAACAGTAGCGAACTGAGTTTATTATGCACCTGTTTTCTCATAGTGATCCTTAACTTTTTGTGCGTAGCTTATATATATATATGTGTGTGTGTGTGTGTGTGTGTGTGTGTGTGTGTGTGTGTGTGTGTGTGTGTTGTTGTGAATCCAGCAAACTTGATTGTGAAAACTAATATGGAATCAAACAGTACGGCTATATTCTGGTAGAATCAGCAGAAATCTCGACCCTCTTTCCACACCTTACCAGTGTGTGTAGTAGTGGCTTACTACCGATGCACAATAAACTCTCTCTCTCTCTCTGTCTGTCTCTGTCTCTCTCTCTCTCTCTCCCTCCCTCCCTCCATACCTCTGTTTGTTGTCTGTCAGTCTGTCTGTCTCTCTTTCATTTCAGATAGGATGGATTTATAAGGAAGTTGCAAATTGGAGTGATTTTCATAAAAACGAAGGTGATGTATTCACTGTAGATGATTGTCTAAAATAATACTGATTCTGTTTTAATCGAAAACAATAATCAGTATGTCCCTTGCCCCACATTCCGAGAGCTATACGTACCAGTCACCAAAAAGACACTGAAATTTGAATTGTAAAATTCTATACACAAAAAGACACTGAAATTTGAATTGTAAAATTCTATACATCTGTCTTTCGCTTTACCTCCCTCTCCCTCTCTCTCCCCCTCTGTTTCTCTAGCTTTCGTTTCTACCTCTGTCTCTGTCGTCCCTCTAGTCTCTCAGTCTGTCTGTCTGCCTGTCTCTATTGTCTCTTTGCCTTTCTATGTGTCTGTATTCTCTTCTCTCTCTCTTTCTCTCTGTCTCTTTCTCTCTCTCTCGCCTCTCTCTCAGTCTCTCTCTCTCTCTCCTCTCTCCTCTCTCTCTCTCTCCTCATCCTCCCCCTGTCTGATTCTCTGATGGGATCGGCGGATCGGTATTCAAGTTGGTAAACGTGGGTAGGTCTTGGATTCAATCCGCCTCAATAGATCCTCCGTTTTGCGGGCAAAGGGAGGAGTTCTTTCTGATCTCCCGGGTCGACATTTTGTACAGACCTGCCAGTGCCAGCCCCCCGCTTGGTGTTTATACACACGCAGAATATCAAATACTTAAGCACTTTAAAGATCTTGTAAATCATGTCAGAGACATGGAAACACACAGTACGCAAGAAATAGCATGTTTGGAAAATAGTTTTTGGCTAACAACTTCTGCCTTTAGAGAATAAAAGTATCATTATCTCTGTGTCTTTCTCCCTCTTTCTGTTTCTGTCGCCCTTTCTGCCTCTTTGTCGTTCCTCCCCCCCCCCCCCCCCCGTTCCCTACTCCCCCCCATCTCTGTCTCTAGTTCTCGTCTCACTATCTCTTTCTTTCCTTCTGTCCGTCTCTGTCCTTGTTCTTTCTTTCTGTCTGTCTGCGTCTGTCTCTCTATTTCTATCTGTCTGTCGCTCTCCCCTTCCTCCCTCTCCCCTCTCTGTTGCTCTTGCTCTCGCTCTCTTTTTCTCTTTCTCTCTCCCCCTCTGTTTGTGTCCGTCTCTCTCTGTCTCTCTTTGGAACGGGTGGCGATGAGGCAGATAGAATGCAGCACCAAGATAGTGCCAACAGGTGAAGTCTTCATTTCTCATCACAGGATCATTGAGTGTGGGCTAGAGTAAAAAAAAAAAAAGTGGGCACAAGTCCGTCCCAGGCTGTGCCAAAATTACCACTGCAAGAGATGATTGTGATTCTCTCTCTCTCTTTGTGTGTGTGTGTGTGGTGTGTGTGTGTGTGTGTGTGTGTGTGTGTGGTGTGGTGTGTGTGTGGGGTGTGTGTGTAGTAAATGGTAAGGCCTGTGAATATTTTTCGTCATAGCATCATTTCTTTGTAGTCCTAACATATTGGCATAAGTTCTTGCCGTTTTTTTGTTTTTTGTTTTTTTGTGTTTTGTTTTGTTTTTTTCCAGCAATTTTGGGAATAGTGCACACATACATACATAATACACAATAGCATACATGCGTGAATTATAATTTATATGCATACATGTACGCACACTTTCTCTCTGTGTCTTCTTAGTTTATCTCTTTGTTTCTCCATCTCTGTCTCCCTCTATATCTGTGTCTGTCTGTCTGTCTCTCTGTCTGTCTCTCTCTCTCTCTCTCTCTCTCTCTCTCTCTCCTCCTTCGCTCCCTCCTCTTTCTCCTCTCCTTTCCCTTCCCCAGTCTGTCTTTCTTTCTCTCTTCTGTCTTTGTCTAGCCTGTCGTTTTTCTTTCTCTTCGGTCTTTCTCTTTTGTCTTTCTCCACTTTTCTCATCTCTTTTTCGGTCTTTCTTTGTTTTCACTCTGTTTTTGTGTGCTTGTCTTTCTCCTTTCTATGTCTCTTGTCTGTTTTGTGTGCTTGTCTTTCTCCTTTCTATGTCTCTTGTCTGTTTTTGTGTGCTTGTCTTTCTCCTTTCTATGTCTCTTGTC